>QFET01001497.1:0-10906 GCA_003316355.1 Tuber calosporum
CTCAGGCTCAGAGGGGGCATCATCGTCAGTGGGGGGGAGGGGGCGGGATAGGCAAGAACGGTCCGTGGCAGGATGGGAACCTGCGCAACTAGAGCACATGAGGGGAGAGGGAGGACAGCACCCAGCAACGGACTTAGTGTTCCCGCCCTTAGGGCAAGTGGGATTAGGGCAGCGGTGGGCCACTCCCTTAACTACGGGCTACTGCTAACTATTTATACACTTTTCCCAATACTTAGGTTGGCCATATAAAGAAGTATCCTTGGAAACTTCGGCCATGGTCTAAACAGTGCGAACACTGTTTGACCCTGAAGATATATGATCCCACTACAGCAATTGATCCCCCGGACTATCTATTTGTCTGAGGGTGTCAAGCACTCCACCAGTAGATAGCCTTCGATCTCTTTGCCAAATGAACTAAGTTCCAATTGATGCCACCCATTTGCGAACATCATACGGAATACCAGGTGATCAGTCTGGATGGCCGTCTTTCCTGCATATATGCACTCATGTGCAGATGCATTCGGATTATCAAGAATGCAGAATACGTAATAGATCCACTTGGATAAATTACTCTGTCATCTTTCACCGAGGCTGAGTAGTTCTGGATACGATCCTACTTCTTCGCAGTGTGGGATGTAGTCAATATAGTCACCTCCCAGCACTATATACCATCACATCTTTAGACTCGAAAGTCTAGTACCATATACCATATGTGTAACATCAGCTTCCCCTTCCAAAGCTTGGGCTCGAAGCAATTCTTCCTTTTAGTACTGCTTCCGGTAGGCTTAAAAAACCTTCTGCGATAACTTGCCCACAGCAGGAAAAACCTTTCCGTAGATACTACCTAGCCCAACTTTGGCATTCCCGGATTTTCCCTGTGAAAATCTTCATTCAATTCTTGAGCATGCTCTAAGTGCTCTGGTGGTTCCCAGGTGTTCTCATCTTCGGAACATCCTTTCCACTTGACAAAGTATCGAAGTTCTTAGATCGTTCGTGAACGTCCTGTGAATCTTCGCTCATAAGAGATTATTTCACTCTTGATGATTTTTTCCACTTCCCATTCATGGTCACCTTCAACTTCTTCTGGTGCCAGGGGTAGTTGTTCTCGGCCAAGTCGAACTGATATTCGGTATGGCTCGAGTAGCGATACATGGAATACCGGATGGATTTTCCATCGCTCTGATATTTCCAATTTGTAGGCAAGGTTTCCTCATTGCTCTAGGATTTTGAACGGGCCATATAACTTTGGCGCTAACTTCTTGGATGGTCGCTTGGTGCGGATATTCCTCGCGTTTAGCATAACCAAGTCGCCAATTTTGAAGTTTGGTTGACTGCGAGCTTTGCGCTCATACTACTTGTTCATCCCTTCACGAGTCTTCTCAAGGGATTCCTTTGCCTTTTCAAGTATCGCTTTCATTCAGTGAGCATACATAGTTGCTCCCGGAATCTGAGCTTCTCGCTCCTTCATCCATTCTGTTTGAGGATGGTAACTATAATTTGCGAAGAAAGGGGTTATTCCATGTGCGCTTGTTACCGAGTTGTTATATGCATACTCGGCTAACGGCAGTAGATAGTACCAGTCATCCTGATCATAGTTGACAAATATTCGAAGGTAGCCTCCCAGCACTTGGTTGACTCTTTCTGTTTGTCCATCACTTTGAGGATGGTAAGTCGTAGACATCTTTCTTTTGATGCTTAATGTCTTGCACAATGATTCCCAAAATTCTCCTGCAAACTTTGCGTCCATGTCGGAAATGATTTCTGTTGGTAACCCATGAAGTTTCCAAACTTCTTTGATGAATGCTTCAGCAACGTCCTTTGCGGTCGTGTTTTCTTCTAAGCCAATAAAGTGTGCCATTTTGGTGAACCGGTCGACTACAACCATGATCTGGGTGTATCCTGCAGATTTGGGAAGTTGTGTGATAAAATCTACCGAGGTAGATGCCCAAGCAGCAAATGGGACCTGTAGTGGTTGTAACAGCCCAAAGCGTGCATGTCTTGGTGCCTTAGCCTTTTGGCACTCAGTACAGGATCGTACATAGTCGTTTATCCAGTTCGCGATTCCTTTCCAGTAAAGGTCCCCAGTGATAATTTCCAAAGTCTTTTCTTGACCGAAATGTCCTGCGATCTTAGAGTCGTGACAGCTTTGTGCAATATGTGTCTGCAGGTGTTCGTTTTGAGGAACATATAGGCGTTCTTTATAGTAGAGCATTCCATCTGTTAGGGACCATTGTTTCGGCATTTCTTTGCCATCATTCCGTAAACTTTCCAGTTCCTTCTTTCGGTCTAGCCAATCTGGATCCTCGTTTGCCATTTCTCTTACCCGTTCCAAGAATCTTATATCAAATTTCTTGACTTCGCACTTTGCAATTATTGCATTCGATATTAGTCTTTGTCCTTTAGTGCATATCGGGTGTGAGGTAATGTCCGTTGAGTCCAAATATTCGTGCTTTCCGTCAGAATATAGGAAATATAATTGTGGTTGGTTTTCTTCCAACCATATATTTGAACTTCCAAACCCTTGGCTTGCTCTTTCAGTTTCATCTAACTCCATAACCTCATGAAGTTCTCTCTCATCAACCTTTTCCACAATCATCTGAGCTATCCGGTCTCCTGTGTCTACCTGAAATGGATTCTCAGTAGTGTTGACTAGGAGGATCTTAACCTCTCCTCAATAGCCCGCATCCACTACTCCAGCTCCAATGGAAATACCATGCTTGACTGCTAATCCACTCTGGGGTGCAATACGTGCATATGTTCCAATTGGTAATCAGATAGCCAATCCTGTCCCAATGAGCACTTGCCCATTCGCAGGAACTATGGTGTTTTCGGTACTGTATGGGCCATGACCGGCGGCTAGCTTAGAACCTCGAGTCGGGATTCTTGCTTCCTGTTGAAGTCTTTTAATCCTTATTGTATTGTTCTGTTCCTCTTGAGGCAACCGCTGACTGAGGTGTTCGGAGTTTTCTTTTCCCCATATAACTGAGACAACTAGGTTTCAGTTATTCTGCAGGTTGTCAAAGTGATGAGACTGAAGTATTGCCTGCTTGGCATGCTCAGCTCCCTCCTCAGGGCGGTACTCTGGCCGCCTGCTTAAAGCATCCGGTTTGCCCCCTCTGGTTCCAGGTCGATAAATGATTTTAAAGTTAAAATCAGTGAGCTTCTGAGCCCAGCAAATTTGTCTTGCCGACCAGGCCTTTGTGGTGAGAAAATATTGTAGGTTTTGATGATTGTTGTATGTGGTGAACGGTTCATCGGTCCCAGCAAGATAGTGTCGCCATTCTTCCAACGCAACTAATATTGCCAACAATTCTTTATCATGAATGTCATAATTGCGTTCAGCAGGTGTCAATATTCGAGAATGGAAAGAGACAGGATGTAGTTTTTTGTCCAAATATTGAGAAAGGACACATCCAAGAGCGTAATTGCTGGCATCTGTTTCCACTACTGTTTCCCTGTCCGGATGGAAATGACATAATATCGGAGCTGTGATAAACCGACGTTTGAGCTCCTCAAACGCTTGCTGTTGCTTTTCACCCCAAGAAAAATCCTTCGGGTTACCTTTTAGCAAATCAGTAATTGGCGCGCATAGTGCGGAGAAATTCTTTATGAACCGCCGGTAGAAGTTGGCGAAGCCCATAAATATTTGAATTTCCTTTACCAAGGTGGGTGGTTTCCAGGCCTTAATTGATTCCACCTTTCTGTTCCTCATAGTAACTCCATCAACAGCCACAATATACCCTAGGAACTCCACTGATGTGACATGGAAGGTGCTTTTCGTAAGCGAGATGGCCATTCTGTATTCTCGCAGTATTTCTAAGACTTTTCTATCCAATATGACATGATCCTTCTCAGATTTAGAGTATATAAGTATATCATCAATGTATACTACTACTCCTTCATCAAGGAAGTCTTTCAGGATCATAGTCATTATTGATTGGAAGGTGGCTGGTGCATTTACCAGACCAAATGGCATGACATTATATTCATATAAGCCGTATCGTGTGCGAAAAGCTGTTTTCCATTCATCGCCCTTTCGTATGCGGATCAGGTGGTAACTGTCCTTCAGGTCCAACTTGGTGAAAATAGTGGCTCCTTCGACACGGTCACGCAGTTCCGTCATAAGGGGTAGTAGATATTTGTTGTAGATAGTGACCTTGTTTAGTCCTCTGTAGTCAACTACCAACCTAAGACGTCTATCCGGTTTTGGCACAAAAAGTATTGGTGCTCCGGCTGGTGATTTGCTGGGGGAAATATTTCCTTGTTTTAACATATCATCCAGATATGTTCGCAGTGCTTTTAACTGCTTTTCCGAGAGAGGGTATATAGGTCCCCACGGTGGTTGAGTGTCAGGTTTGAGGTCGATAGCATGGTCGAAGGTTTGATGAGATGGTAGTTTCGCCACTGTTGAAGGACGAAAAAGGTCTTTGTAATTGTGGTATTCTACTGGTAGAGTATCGAGTATTATCTCTTCCTCATCATCTACCTTTGCAACTCGTGCAATGACCACCGTCTCCGGATCTTGTAGAACTCCCTCATCCCATTCGATCGAGATACCTTCATCCTCTGGCAAGAGATGAAGTTGACATTCTGGATCCTCAAAGATCCAGTTTTCCGGGTCATGGATTCCCTTAATGGGGTGTTCATCATTCCACCATCCGAAAGGTATTATTATTCCGTAGTTTCCCGTAGGTGCGATCTTGCTCACAATCTTCGATAAGTGTTTATTCTTTCCAATTTCCAGGTAAAGGGGAAGGGTATAATCCCTTCCCGTAGAGAATTCGTCTCCTGTAAAACCCAAAATGGGTCTGGGATCTTTGCGAGATTCATAATGAATATTCAATTCCTTGATCAAATTTTCATGCATGACGAAGATATTAGATCCTGAGTCTAATAGGACTCTTATTCGATATCGTTTCCCGTACACATAGAGATGTGCAGTTCCTTCAGGGCATTAGGAGCGTTTAGGTTCCTCATGGGTAAGCTTTTGTCGCTTTTGCGACTGTATTATGTCGGTTCGTCCTCGCTTAGAAGACATTATAGGTGTATAGCTTGGGTGTTCGTGACAACGCCAGCATTGTTTCGACTATAGAGGTCTCCTCAGACGAACTAAACAAATAGTTAATGTTTAAGATTCTGGGCGGCCCACTACAAGCGGTCTTTACCCCCTGCCGATTGGCTCCCAAAAAATTAAAACCCCTGTCAATATGGGAGAAACCTGTAAAACGCCATAAAAATGCAATAAGGAAAAATTATACTTCCCTTACTTTGTAGCAAGAAAATCGCCTAAAGTGGTAATATGTTTGGAAATAAAATATTATTTCCAAAAGGAGTGCCAAATTCCGAAAATGGTAACTGTTTCCGAATTTGGACTAGCCTGTCTCCAAAAAAGGAAAGTGTTGTTTGTCTTTTTGCGCTATAAATGTTGTCGCAAAATACCATCTCTTGGGTTGTCCATTCGTAGCTTAGTTAGTGGAGTCTTGCCTTGGCCAGGCGGACTCTTCACTAAGGTCATGCGTTCAAGCCTCTCTGAGGTTTGAGTAATTGAGTACCAGATTCTACGGTCAGTTGAGTGGTGGAGCGGCTAGGCTGCCCATTAACCACTCTTCAACCAAAAAATAAAAAATAAAAAATAAAATATATGATGAAAATTTATTTTCATCATATCTTACCAATTTTCGAACTTCGGGGGCTCAAAATACTGGTACTGCAGATGGGGGTAGGATGGTGGGCCAACCTGGCGTTTTGCCAAATTTTTCCACAAAGTTGCAATCCTTCTACTCCCCAGCCTAGGGGGATCCCCTTTGTCGATTCCGGTTACTAGTTTCCTAGTACCCCGACTACCCAAGCGCCGTCGCCGTTGGTGCCATTAGGACATTTCCGTGTCTGATAATTCCCATAACCGAGGTGCTGCTTGACTCTGTATGTGATTGGCCTTTGGTTGCACCGTTGCCATCGGTGGTTTGCGCAGGAATTTTGGTCTTTCCTTAGTTACCAGTTTAGCGAAGGTTCTTGCAACCACAATATCCTTCCGGTATTTTCTCCAGGTATGGTTGCTAAGGCCACAACGAGTGCAACCCTTTACTTCCTTTGCTTATCCACAACCTCTTGAGGGATTCCGTTATGAGCTTTCTTCCAGTCTGTGTGCTCATCATTGTTTTGGCTTCCCACTTTCTTTTCGGATGGGTTTGCCTTAATCCTTTTGCATTTGTGATCCTTGAATCCACCGGAGCCTCGCTTAGCATAGACACCATTATTGGTATCATCACGTTTTCTTTTCCAGAGAGATGCATTCATCGAAGGTTCGCCTTTGGATAGTTTCCACCGTTCAAGGAATTCTTCTTCTTGTCTACCAACTTCCCGTATGGTTTCCATCCATTCGTCATCAGAGGAGAATTTCAAATGCGATAACCGTCGCAGAATTTCCTCTGGAAGTTTGCTTTCCACTCATACCCTCCAACCAATTCCAGTAAGGCCGGCTTTGATGTTGAGGTTTTCGAGGAGAAGAAGATAAGTGTCTATTTTTCCCTTATAGACTACCTTAGTCATTTCTTCTAGGGCTCGTCACTCCTCTTCGATGCCGATGTATCGTTTGGTAATATCTTGTCGAAAGCGTTCCCAAGTGGAATAGTCCAGGTGCCGAGTATATCCACCTAATCCACCCATCACCTTCCGGTATTTCTCTGAGAAGGGTGCCACTTTATTCCACTTACTTTTCCCCAAGGCAAAAACTATTCGATGAGCATGATTTTCCCACTATGTAGGATTTCGATCGATATAGTCTTGACAGGCTGTCAACCAATTTCGTACGTCTTGGTTGTCATTTCCTTCAAAGAAGTAAGGTGGTTCCGCTATTAGCTTAGCTGGTCGGGAGAGTCCACCAATACGTTCTAAGAAAGCCATGGTTAACCTGTCCTCAGGTATATAGTTTCTGGGAATAGATGGTAAACGGGGAGCGTGTTCCGGCCTGCCGCCCTTTCTGCCCCCACCATCCTCTCCATCACTATCGGACCCGTCATCATCATCTGGGTCAGGGGCATCACCAAGGTTACCTGGTGGTGGTGGCGGTGGTAGGTTATTTCCTCCACGGTCGACTCCTTTTCCTTTATCCTTTCTTGGAGTTGACTCAGATTCCTTTGTAGGAATAGTACCTTCTATGGGTACTATTGATTGTCTTCGGTTGGACGGTCTTGGGTCACCATCACTTGGTCCATGCTGTATTGGTGCAGGAGTCCTTTCCGCTAACTGAAGTACCAGAGCATCCAGGTAGGCCTTCATACCTGCGCTCTGTTCTCATTGGTGTTGAGCAGCAATTTCGCGTTGCTCATTCATCCTTCTGGTCCATTACTGTTCCTGTTGATTCAACTTGGTATTAAGATCCATAAGTGCCTTTTCCAAGATTCGGTCCCTTGTTTCAGAGACATGGGCCTGTTGCTCTTGCTGAGCCTGTTGACGTCGGAACTCTTCCTGAACCTGGGCACGTAACCTTTGCTGCTCCCGTTCGGTATCGCCACTCAATTGTTCCAATGCACGGCGACCTTCCTGTATCTCAGCATCATTGATAACCTCACCTCTGGCCATACAGCTCTGCAGCAACTCTAGCATTGTAAACCCCTGCCTGGCCTCCTGTGATAGAGCTGAGATCGCAATATGATTCTCATTTGCACTTTCTTTCAAGGATCGGTCCAGGTGGCGTAATGCATAGACAACATTTTGCTGGAAGTTATCTTGCGTATTGACAGGCTTCTTGGTTCACTCGGCACGTTTCTGAACTCTCGAAGGTGGACGACCCAAATGAGTAATGGGAGAGCTGGTACGGCTTCGGGACGGAATTAGAGATGCCGTAGGGGTAGATTCTGTATCATCCTCTTCGATCATCCGATCTGGTCCCAAAGGACTAGGAATAGGTGTGTCATCTCGTACCATAGCCATGGTTCGCTTAGGCTCCAAGATGTCTTTCTAAACAATGTTTTAGTGAACCGTATAGTTCAACTATTTCAAATAGCGGTATTTCCGCAAGGTCAGCAGTAAGTAACTTTTACCAAAAATGGGAAGGTAAATTATTGTTTTCGTTTTGTGAAAGCAGTTATACGTCGTCTATCTTGTCTATAGATATGTTCCGTATATTTTCGCTGTATCCGAGCCAGTTGTCGAAGTGCCACTGCTCGGAGGTCAAGTGCGTATTCTTCGCAGCAGATAGGAAAAACGTTGTCAAAGTTGAGAGGTCGGCAATGCCCACAATGTTGGCACTGATGAAACCTTTGTGCGTCGAAGTATTCTCTAGGTATGAGAGAATATTAAGGTGCTTTAGTGACAGGAGAGTAACAATATAGTGTTACGGGGTAGCCAATTCGGTACTGTTGAATTGTCTAGGCCGTGCTCGTATCGAGAAAATCAGAGCACGGTCAGGAAAGCTTGCTAATAGTTTGGACAAAAGATAAAAGATTCTTGAAGGTTTTATAACTTGATAAACTGATAACTTGATATATTGTTAAGGTCTCTTCTCCGTTGTTTGATGATCCCTTAACTACGGGGTACTGCTAACTATTTATACACTTTTCACAGTACTTAGGTTGGCCATATAAAGAAGTATCCTTGGAAACTTCGGCCATGGTCTAAACAGTGCGATCACTGTTTAACCCTGTAGATGTATGACTCCACTACAGCAAATGATCCCCCGGACTATCTATTTGTCTGAGGGTGTCAAGCACTCCACCAGTAGATAGCCTTCGATCTCTTTGCCAAATGAACTAAGTTCAAATTGATGCCGCCCATTTGCGAACATCATACGGAATACCAGGTGATCAGTCTGGATGGTCGTCGTTCCTGCATATATGCACTCATGTGCAGATGCATTCAGATTATCAAGAATGCAGAATACATAATAGATCCACTTGCATAAATTACTCTGTCATCTTTCACTGAGGCTGAGTAGTTCTGGATACGATCCTACTTCTTGCCAGTGTGGGTTGTAGTCAATATAGTCACCTCCCGGCGCTATATACCATCACATCTTTAGACTCGAAAGTCTAGTACCATATCCCATATGTGTAACAAATCTTTTGTCAGTTGCAGTAGATTAATAAATGTGTATTCCTTGCCTTTCCAACTGATAGCCTTCTCTACATAGTCCTCAATCTTTTGCTATAAACTAGCCTCATGCTTTCACCAACTAGAACAAAATCTTTCCGTTGTTCTTATTCAAAGTGTTATATAATCCGTTGGAGTTGACATCTATCAGCTCAAATCTGGAGCTCAAACTACGAGCCTCATCAATAGTACAGGTAGTTGTAGAAGAAGGCCGCTTTCTATAACTATTGATAACAAATATACTTGAAAAGTATTTGCTATTTGATCAATTAGTGTATACACACATATTATATCAATATATTAAACTTACAAGCACTTTCAAATCCATGTCTAAAAGTAGACTGTCCTTTGGTCTGTACAGTCCCTACTTCCTGTTTAGCTATGGCTGTTAGCTTTAATTGAGAATCTAATTGTTTTTTGCAAGTAATAATCAGATAATGCCTTTGGGCCATATTCATTTTGTCAGCATTCAGTAGCGTTATTATTCAGAGGAAGGATTTTTGCTATTGAAGGCAAGGGTAGTTACTTTGTTTCTCCTTTTGCAATATATAGTAGAGCCTTGAGAATTCTATTGGGTGTGCATTAAGACCTTTGGGTAATCCGTGTTGAGTGTCTATAGATAGCAGAGTATTACTAACCTATCCCTAGTCTGCCGGACAAGGCACACTATCTTCTTCAACTGCAACAGGTAACGATACGTACAACTGGTCTTCCCGCTCGTCAGGTCTAGTAGTCTTACGTCGCCGTGGGAATGCTGAGTCCTCTTACCTCTAGCCCTTGTGACTCCTCCTTAGTGATACCTTCCTTGAATCACCTTTCAGTCGGTGATATAAACGGATGGTCGTATTAAGAATAAAGTATAAATAGAACTAATAGGTAAAATATAACATAGGAAGTAACTTAGGTGGTTGCGTGAAGAGCTAGCTATCGGTGTCCTTTTTTTTTTTTTTTTTTTTTTTTTTTTTATATCATGTATTGCTTGTTAAGGTACAAGAACTCGCATACATCGTGAGATATGGCGTAAAGAAAACCTTAAATCCAAAACGAATAAACAAAGGAAAGAACACCCCCAAAAGCTCCTAGTAGTGCCTTGCATAAGACACGTCACCACATACGGTTAATCAGAAAGTAAATGAAACAAACCAAGACCCAAGGGCCAACTTGTAACACAAAAGGAAACACAACCACAAACACACAGGAAAACCCAAGCTAATAAAAATATAAGCTAAAGCGGCCGGGGCGGAGAGCAAGAAAGAAGGAGAGGGGCAACGGAGGAGGCAGGGGAAGAGGGGAAGATCATTGGGGAGGGGGAGCGACGCCCAGGGGCAGGCATTAGGGGGGGGAAGGCGGTGCCCGTCTCGCGGATAAAGCGACCGAGGGCAAGGAGGAGCGGGAGCGAGGACCAAAGAAGGGCCTCAGGGCCAATGTCGGTGACACCTAGGAGGTGGCGTGACCGTTCCGGGGCCGTTGAGGGACAGCGTAGGATGGCGTGGCTGAACGGCTCATCCTCCTCCCCACAACGGGGGCAGAGGGTGGGAAGGCTGATGGAAAACCAGGAGGGGTGGGCCGCAAGGTAGCTCTTAAACGAGCGCATCTGATGCAAGCGCCCAGCAATGAACATCCCAAGGCCCATGAAAGGGTGAGGCGAAAGGCGCCTGGGAAAATGATAATACTCAGGAGGAGGAGCGGTCCTGAGCCAGTCATCCATAAGGAGATCATGTGCCTTCCGACGCAGGACACGGTAGGCAGAGGTCATGGCTGCTGCTAGCGGCAGGGGGGGGGGAAAGGATACTAGATCCGTCCTAATCAAGGGGGC
>QFET01001499.1:0-17653 GCA_003316355.1 Tuber calosporum
AGTTACCGACCATGAGAGCCTTACTAAGCTCATAACACAGAAGAATCTCAGTGAGCGGCAGCAGAGATGGATAATGCATCTTAGCCGCTTTGATTTTAAAATAGAATACATGCCTGGAGTTTCGAATTTTCTGGCAGACTATCTATCCAGAGTTCATGAGACCAATTCAGGGCCTGAAGATATAATACTACAGGACCCCATCTCTGAAAATTCAGATCTCCAGAACCACAACTCCAATCATATTCAAACCAACTACACTTCTTCCTCATACTATACCCTAGATTCCGACAGAGAAATGGAAACCATTGAAGAAACACAGCACTCTCCATCCTTCACTACTTGCGAATCTATCTATCGCTACTCCCCAGACTACCTAGCAAGCAAAGAGATAGCAGCCAATGCAGTCACTCGCGCCCAAAAGCGAAAGAATAGCGCTGGCAGCAACGATAGCAGCATCCAGGCAGGCAAATCTTGGGGAGACAAAGCTACTTTGAACCTTCACCAGACTAGAGAGGAACGAAGCCATTCAGCGCTCTCTTGGACTGCCTGCTATGATGACCAGTGCCACACACACAGAGACAGCAAAGAAGCCAATGGATACTTCCCCAAGGACCCTGAAAAGCGAAAGCAAGCAAAGAAAGCGAAAGCAACATCAGATACCTCAATGGACAGTAGCCCCCCTCCACCAAATGATAGCTCTATGTCCCTAGCCTCACCAGGAAACAAATACCATAGACTTGCAGATATGTTAACTCCAGCCTCCCCACCTCCGGCTTCACCAGCTTCGCCAGCTTCTGGACCCCTCTATAGTGATCCTGAAGCTTTCTGGAATTCTACAAAAACTGACAAGGCCCAGACCTTTCTTGGTACCCTCCATTCATCCCTTATGGGAAAATTCCGCCCTGCTGTCATTCAAGATCTCCAGAATGACTCACTTTTCCGGTGAGTCCTGGAGACAACTGACAAGCTACACTATTCAATCCAGGATGGCCTCCTCATAGCTGACAATACCAACGGCTATTCTAACATCTACACCCTTATGGGACCCTTAGAAAGGGGAGTATCCCTTCGGGATTTCATCCTTAAAACAGTTCATGAAGGCCTAGGACATTTCTCAGCTCACAAGTTCTACAAGTATGCCACTTGTTTCTTCTGGTGGCCTCAGATGTGCCAGGACTTTATAGCCTACTGCCGCTCTTGTGATCAATGTCAGATCAACAAGGAACCCACCACACTTCCGGCAGGTAGATCTCTGGCCCTGCCTGCACCTGACGAAGCCTACCAATCCCTTGCCATCGATTTCGCTAGCCCCTTCAACAAATCAAATAATCATACTACCATCATGGTTATTATCGATAACTTTACCTCCTACACTCATCTTATACCACTTCAGGACTCTGCCACCTCCGAAAAAGTATTCAGCAAGCTCCAGAAGACGATATTTGATGTTCATGGACATCCCCTAAGTATAGTACTGGACCAAGAGTCCCGCTTTACGTCTAAGTTCTGGTCTCAGATGGTGAAGTCAATGGGAATCCAGGTCTGGATGGCAACTCAATACCACCACCAAACCAATGGCCAGGTAGAGCGCCAGATTCGCATCCTTAAACAATTGATGAGGATCTTCATCAACAAAAGGCAGAACAACTGGTCCAAAGCCCTCCCAGCGATAGCAGCAGCCATGAATGGCGCCCCTCATGAATCCTTAGGAATATCTCCATACCAAGCACTCTATGGACGCCCTTGGAAGCTCTTCAATCCTGTCCTCAGATCCGCCAGCAAAGTACCAGTAGTGGACAAGATCTTGAATGCTCATGAAGCCACCAGGATGGAAGTTGATATGGCAAGAAAGCATGCCACATTCCGGCAGACTGTGCAAGCAGATAAAAAGAGGAACCCCTATCGAAGACCATTCAACATTGGCACCAGAGTTCTGGTTAGAGGATGCCCTTACACCTCCGCCCCTGGACGATCCAAGAAGCTAGAGCCTCGCTGGTTTGGACAATTAAAGGTCCTAGAGCATGACTCTAGTAGCGATAACTACAAGCTGGAATTGCCCTAGAGAATGGAGCGTCTGAATCCATATTTTCACATCTCATTCCTCAAGGAATACCATGAGAACGATCCCAATAGATTTGCATGCAGGAGGATGGATAGGCCGGCCCCTATTCTCATCAACAATGCAGAAGAATAGGAAACAGAGGAGATACTGGATTATCGCCTATAGAACAACAGAGTCGAGTTCCTGGTATTCTGGAAAGGGTATGGAAGGACAGATGACTCTTGGGAACCTATCGAGAACTTGGAGAACTCAATGGAAATAATAGCGGAATATTGGAAAGAAAACCACAGCACAGAACCGATGCCTAAGATCACCTCCCACTATGTCAGGACCTCTTGGGAGCCTATGTTAGTCTCTACAATCCCTTGCCCCAGAACTATAGTACCCAACGATTTCTGGCAGCCCTATAACGAAGAAGAATACGATTCTGCAGGTTCAGATGATAGCTACTTCAACATTGATGATGATTCTATACTCTGGCCTTGGGAGAGCGGTGATGAGGCCTATGGCCTTAGGAGAAGATGAGTTTTGTTCAGATTCTGGGAATGTAACATGTGTACATGTTCCGGTACCTCTATTCCAACTCTCGTTAGCCTTTCCTTTGTCATATTACTTTCATTAAATTTGATTTCTATTGTATTTGATTTCCCTACCAGAATTTCTAGATTCCGGCGCCCTTATTACTGTATGCTTTGGAGGATCGGCAGGATTGTGCCCCAGGAGTTCCAAGGGAAGGAACAGGTCATGTATACCGGCGGTAGGATAGAGGCAGTGTTGTGGGAATACCCCAGGCTTTCCAGGACTCCGGCAGGGCCACAGGATTCCGGTAGCTGTGCCCTCACCGGTAATGATAGTGGCTGCGGGTTTCCAGAGCCTCAGCTCTTACAGGAAAGATTTCATGTATTTAAGAGTGGTCTCCTGGCTAGCAGGAGACATCAGACTTCAGATAGATGCCCAGTCAGTGAATACACTTGGTTGAACAGCGATCCTATTGTTCCCATTCGCTCTATAAACCATTCTATTGTACTCACCTTGTCTTCGCCTCTCAGCAGGTCTCCCTTAGACACCAAAGCGATCGCAGGCTACCGCTTAGGATCTATTATATAAGGGTTGACACAGGCTAGCGCCTGTTACTATATCGACCAAGGATGGGACCAACCTACCCCAGAGGCACCTGTCGATTATGAGGACTGCTTCTTTGATCAGCCCTCTTCACAGCTTGACCTTCGCACTTTTCAGCTTACCAACAACATGAAAGGAAAGTGGTACTCCAGCATTCGAGATGCTACCCTGAATGACCCTCTCCATGAGGTAGTTACTAAGGCTATCGACTACCCTGACTGGCTCTTATATGATGGAGTTCTCGTCAGAAGGGGGAAGGATGAAAGTAGAGACTGTCCTTATGTCCCCTCTGAAGCAAGCAATCAAGGTGCTAACATCTGAAGCGATATTGTGCGCATCACCCACGAATAAATAGCACATATGGGTTGGCAGAAACGTTTTGAATATGCTTCAAGATACTTCTACTGGCTCTCTATGAGGAATGATTTCAAAGACTATGTCCACAGATGCCACCTATGCCAGCACAACAAGCAACCTACCACTGTCCCTGAAGGATCAGTCACCCCCATCCCTGTCCCTAGACAGCTATTCTCGTCCCTTGCAATTGGCTTTGCAGGACCCTTCCCTAGCGATTCCAAGCTTGAACTCATCAGGGTTGTTTTGGATCGATTCAGTGGCTTTACCTACCTCATGCCAGTCTCCCAGAATATCACAGCTATCGAAACAGCACCCACCCTCATTGAGCGAGTCTTCTCCATTCATGGTTTCCCTACCTCCCTAGTCTCTGAAAGAGACCCCAAGTTTACCTCACGCTTTTGGACACACTTATGGCAAATCTCAATGTTGATCTCCACATGGCTACAGCTTACCATCACCAGTCCAAGGGACAGACTGAGGGCAGAATCAGAACTGTTCGCCAATGCCTTAGGAACTATGTCAACCCTAAAGGAACCAAGTGGGTTCGCCACCTACCTCATGTCCAGACTGCAATCAATGCAGCTCTCAGCGATAGCACAGAACCTTCTCCCTTCGAAATCACCTTTGGCAGACTACCAAACCTCATCCTAAGCGTCTGAGTTCTCCCCACTTCAGTACCAGCAGCAGACGAGATTGCTCCCCAGATCATGAAGAACCAGCAACTGGCCAGAGATGCCCTCAAGAAGGCTAGAGCACGCCAAACCACCTCCAGCGAAAACAGAAGAAAGGATGGACACCCAATCATCACTAACGAAACTGAAGTTATCCTCAAGTCAGCAACCTATGTGCATAAGGTTGGACGAAATCACAAGCTAGTTCGACCATGGTTACGACCCTTCTCAGTGAGTGAAGGACCTGCTAGACATAACAACTACAAACTCATACTCCCCCCAGTGATGGCAGGAAACCACCCATGGATCCATCGCAGCCATCTTCGCATTTACCTAAGACCCAACCCCTTCGCCTTCCCAGGAACACTTGAACCCATATCCAAAGAACCTGTCACCATCGATGCCAGTGGACAAGAGCAATGGGAAATTGAAAAGATACTCAAAGATCGAATCTCTCGCAAAAACAGACAGTTCTTGATCCATTGGAAGGGCTATAACGAAATCGAAGCAACATGGGAACCCCTCTACAACGTAGAAGGCGCCAGCACCCTCATCAGATCCTACTGGTTCGATACCTACTATGAATCTATACCTTTCAGACTCCCTTGGTCCCATGGCGAGACTTTCTCTGCCTGAACACTTCAGAAACCAGACTATGCCCTCCTCTCACCTGAGCGTGACCCTGATGGATTTTGGAAACCCCTTCAAGACTCAGACTACTCAGAATCCGATTCCAGTACAACACTCTCCACCTTGGACTAATCTGACCTGGAAAGCTAACTACTTCATGGTATTGTCTTTGCTACTATGGGGCTTATAAAGTTGTAATGTCCTGACACCAGTGATGGATATATGTTTACTGATTAAGTTATATGTTTTGAAATTGAGTGGAATGCTCCAAAGGCAGGTTGGTCATTAAGCCCTTTAGGATATTCCTTATTTGTTTGTTTTATTTCTTTTAAGGGGAATGTAACGGAATCCTATTATGTTTCTACTGTTACTACTGACTTAATGTTGGGTATTACTTATTTGGGTTTATACCTGATAAGCGCTACTATTTGTTTGTCCCTTCCCTCTTGGTTATCACTTCCTAACTGGTTATTCTTTCCTTGTTTCGCTCATCACTACCCCTCCTTGCTTCTACCCAGTTGGGTATCGCTATCCTCCTGCTATACCTACTGGATTTGTATAGTAGTAGCGATTTCTTGTTCCTTCCTGTTTGGATTCTATTACTTGTTTTGTTAGCTCCATCCTGTCGCTTTTAACCCTCTGTTTTTGGAATATAGTTACCTTGGTATGCTGCCTCTATTAGCATGTTTGTTCGACAGGATGTTTGCGCTTTTGTTTAGTTTTTTCTAGCTACAATCTTTTGTATTTAAAAGAGCCTGCAATCCCTTAAGGATTCGGACTCTCAAGCCTCACACGACTATCATCTTTAATACTTCAAGTTGAACGGTCTCTCTATCAGTTCCATACCTTTTACCTTTTCTATTGAAGACCTATTCATCAACGCTTCTCCCCCTATCCTAATAGTATCTTCAGAGTCCCTTTGGGATTCTCGAGATACTTGGGGCTAGGTTACAAAGACTAAGCCCAAGCTCCACACCAAGCCCAAATCCAAGAACAAGTCCAAGAACAAGTCCAAGAACAAGTCCGAGTACAGATCCATCAAGAAGTCCAATGCAAGAAAGAACCAAGCTCATGATCAGAATCCGATACCAGTCCAGAGGACGCTCCAGGACCAGCACCCTCAGCTTCGCCACCTAGCCCACCCAGTCTACCAAGAGAACCCAGAGAACCAAGCTATGCATCCAACGATTTACCAAACCCACCAAGACCACATAGCCCACCAAGTCCACCAAGCAATCCAAGCTCTGCAACCATAGCCATCTCAGTCCCCCTAGATGGAATCAATCTTCCTAAATGCCCTGCACCATTTACATTTACAGGAGAATGAAAAGATTGAGATCCATTGAGAATCAATTCATGGTTCAACAGAGTTCATCGATACATCGCCTGCTTTGGCATTACGGACAATGCTCCTGAAGCCCTGCAATACTATAATTGTCACGATTGGTGACTAAGCAAGGCAGGATTTAGCTTGAATCATAGTTATGAGTCATAAGGTTGTTATATTTAACACTATGACTCATTCGGAGTCATGGGGTTTTACATGATGCACAATAGTACAAATTATGGTTATATTGTGATTAGTTGATTGTGCGCACGACTCACACTTGTGAGTCATATGATGTAATGAGTTTCGCACATGACTCACATTATGAGTCCTGGGTTTAGCGCATGTGACCACTCTGTGGCACATGACTGGTTTTACGAGTTATGATTGGATTTGGAACGTTGTGCAGTTGACTCATAGGAGTCAGCTGATGGATTTCATACTATGACTCAATATGAGTCATCGAGGTTAGGTGACTCATAGATATTAGTCACCATGGTTAGGGTTGAGGGAAGTGTGCCTATATAAGGACTCTATGCGGCCTGTATCTAGGACTCTTCACACAACCATCTAAATTCTTTCCTATACAATTACTTTACCTTTTTACCTCTCCACTCCTCTATTGGCGTTGTGCGATAGGAACCATAGTGTTCAGCTATCCATACAACGTAGGCATAAGCCTAAGAGCAATAGTGGAAACCCGCTTAGTACTACTCGTTGCAATAGTAATCCTACCCTGGTGGCTGAGATTAGTTCCACGCCCCATCCCGGACTATAACAACGGCCCAGTCATATTCATCCAACCCAAAGAGAAGTAGTTACCTGTTGCAAGTCAGCTTACCGCATAGGATCGTAACATTTGGTTGTGTCTTCTAAGCAACACCTAAATACAAAAACAGCGAACTTTACCGATATCGACATCGACTTCACTGAGGGAGAAATCGACACCTCCACATTTAGTTCAGCACTCGATGAAGCACTTAGCACAAATCTATCCAGAAGCCAGTCACAAAGAACCACAAGTCCGGTGACACCTGAGCCTGCCTCACCAACAGGATCTCTGAAACCCGAAACCCCAAGACCAGAAAGGACGTCAGCCCCAGGACCAGCAACTGCCGGTGGTGGAGCAGGAATTCAACTAGCAGGATTTACAACTGCACAGTTCCAAGAGATCCTGACCCTGATAAACAACCAGCAAGAAACAATCAACAACCGGATCAAGGTCAAGAAACCCCCTACCTTCCATAGAACAAGGACCAAACTACCAACCTTCTTAGTGCAATGCCAATTATACTTTGAAGCAACACAAGATACCCGACATACGCAATGCATCACCTACCTCAAGAGCTTGCTGAGGGATGCAGCAGCAAGCTGGATAACCCCATTTGCAGAAGGACGCAAGCTGGAGACCTGGGCTACATATGCGGATTTCACTATAGCCCTCAAAGACTAGTTTGGGGATGTGCATGCGGAAAATGCAGCTAGGACAAAGCTCGACCGCCTGAGGCAAGGCAAAGAACCAGTCACGGAATACTGGAATGACTTTCGCCTCACAGCTACAGAGGCGAACGAGGATGATGGTACACCAAGACGTCAATTTCTTAAAGGAATTAACCGAACGCTCCTAGATGCATGGGCAGCGGACCACATGGTGGCGGCAAATGTCGATGCCCTTGCACCATGGGCAATCGAAAACGAAAACCGGAACAACATGATCAAGCACCTCCAAGGAAACAACAGTACCTTTATACAACAACAGGAAACGACCAGGAATATTAAAGTAACCTGGAAGTCGGGCAACAATATAGAAACCTGAGGCGACCCTATGGACCTGGATGCTACCAGAAGGCGTCCCCGACTAAACCTCTCACGAGCTGAGTTCACAAGAAGAAGGGACAACAACCTATGCCTGGGATGCGCCAGACCTGGGCACAGATTCAGTAATTGCCGAAATGCATGAGATGAGAAAGACTATACCAGGCAGTTCAACAGTAAGACCAACAATAATCGCTGGAAACCACGAACCAACCTACACTAAATGGAGATCAGAGAAACACCTGAAGAGCCAGGAAACGAAGAAAGTCCCCATTAAGAGATAGGCTGTGGGCCAATAAAATAAAACCACCGGAATCGGTAATATCTACATGGCACTTATAAACACGGAAACATTGGAACAAGAAAAAGACCATGCCATGGTCAAAATGCGTTTACATGGCAAGGACAAGACAGTTATCATTAACGGCATGATTGACTCGGGCGCTACAGAAAACTTTATTGACAAGGAATTCAGCCATAAACACGGCATACGAACAAAGAAAGCAAAAGAAATACCTGAAATCTACCTTGCGGACGGGGAGCCAAGCGCACTGGGACCAATTACCCATATAGCAGAAGTACCTATGGACATCGGCAACCCTAGGGAAGTGGCAACCTTCCACATCGCAGATCTACCCAACCATGAGGCAGTGTTAGAGCTGCCATGGTTAAGGAGACACAACCCCAAGATCGCTTGGCAAAGTAACAAGATCACGTTCGATAGCGAGATGTGTACAACGGTATGCCTAAAAAGCTCTCCAGCGGTGGACCTAGTCTCCGAAGTAGAAGCCCTGGAAGAGAATTTAACCATGCAATTCTCCAAGATCCAGGCCAAGGATGTCCAGAACATCAAAATCCAAAGACTAAATGAAACAGCAACAATACCTACCAAGGGATCAGCAAAGGCAGCAGGACAGGACCTGTATGCGTGCGAAAGAGTCATGATACCGGCAAAAGACCAAAAACTTGTCAGTACCGGAATAGCCATCAAACTACCAGAAGGCACCTATGGGCGGATTGCCCTATGCAGCGGGTTGTCAGTTAAACATTTGATTACTGTCAACGTGGGAGTAATCGATGCCGATTATAGGGGTGAGATCAAGGTAGTGCTGGTTAACCTGGGAAAAAACGACTATACAGTTGAGCCAGGAAATAGAATCGCACAGTTAATCTGTGAAAAGATTGTCATAGGACAATTGCGAAGAAGTGGAGCAACTGGCTCCTAGTATAAGAGGCGAAGCGGGATTTGGAATTACCGACAAACCAGAACGCCAAAGAATCGAGATCAATAAGATCTCGGCCACATCCTTTGGCAAATTCTATCGAAGGAGCAAAGTTTCAGGAATCCTCAAATGGGATTACCAGACTAAGCAACCTAGTTTGATCGAAGCGATCAATATCAGCACCGAGTTAGCCATCAAGGCCAAAAAAGGACAAGAAAAAGAGAATACCAGAAACATCGTACCAAGGGAATATCACCAGTACCTGGACATGTTCAAGGAAGGAGAAGAATCTCGGCTGCCCCCACATCGTCCCTAGGTCGACTTGGAAATCAACCTCGAGAAAGGGAAACAGTGCCAGCAAAAAAGTTATACCAATTACGAGAAAAAGAATTGGAAGAGCTGAGAGAATACATCCGCGACAACAAAAACCGAGGATGGATTCGGGACTCTTACGCAAATGGTGGATCTCCAATCCTATTTGTGAAGAAGAATGATGGCAAACTACGACTCTGTGTTGACTACCGTGGACTTAACGAAGTCACCAAACGAGATCGATACCCGCTGCCATTGATAGGAGAAGCACAAGATCGACTCCAAGGAGCCAGAATCTTTACAAAATTGGATATTCGGAAAGCCTACCACAATTTCAGGATCAAGGATGGAGACGAATGGAAGACAACATTCACAAGAAAATATGGAATATACGAATATACGGTGATGCCATTCGGTCTCAAAAATGCGCCTGCAGCTTTCCAAAGATGGGTCAATTGGATCCTGGGTCGATTTCTTGACATCTACTGTATCGTCTACCTGGATGATATCCTGATATATTCAGAAAACCTGGAACAACACAAAACCCAAGTCCACAAGGTTATGGCAGCCTTAAGAAAGGAGGGACTCACACTTAAGCCATCCAAGTGCGAGTTCCATAAGGAACGAACAGAATACCTAGGATTCATTATCTACAAAGAAGGAGTCAGTGTCGACCCTGTCAAAACCACGGCTATATCGGAATGGAAGCCACCAGAAACCAAAACAGGCATTCAATGCTTAATGGGATTTTGCAACTTCTATCCACGGTTCATAGAAGTGTTCAGTCGTAGGGCGAAACCCTTATATGAACTCACAAAAAAGGACGTCAAGTGGTACTGGACAGAACGACAACAGAAAGCATTCGACGAGTTACGGTGACAGTTGAAATCAGCTCCAGTCCTGCAACATTATGACCCTGAGAAAGAGATCATGATAGAGACAGATGCATCAAAATATGTATGCTCAGGTATATTATCTCAAAAAGGGAACGATGGAAGATGGCAACCAGTTGCATACCGCTCGAAAACGATGTCGCCCGCAGAATGAAACTATGACATACACGACAAAGCGCTGTTGCAATTGTACAAGCTCTAAAAGAATGGAGAAGATATGCAAAAGGATGTCGACATCGAGTGTTGGTACTTACCGACCACATAAATCTGGTACCCTTTACCACGACAAAAGATCTCAATGACCGACAAATTTGCGGGAGCGAAACACTCGGCCAATATGATATCAAAATACAATATCGACCTGGAAAAGAAGGAGGAAAACCAGACGCTCTAACAAGAAGGGCGGAAGACATACCTGGAAAAGACGACAAAAGGATTTAACAGAAATACAGGATCCTCCTACCGACTGAAGACTACTTTGAAGCAATAGAAGTAGTGAGGTTTACAGAAGACGACACAGGAATTCACAAAGCAAGCAAAACTGATACACAAATAAGGGCAATACACGATGCCCTGGAAAGAGGAGACAAAGGGATGAAAGGAGTGGCACTGGGAGCATGCGAATGGAAGGAAGGATACCTTTGGAATCAAGGGAAAATCTGCGTCCCCGAAGAAGAAGCGATAAGGATAACGATATTATGACACAACCACGATGCACCAACAGCAGGCCATGGAGGGACAAATATAACCACCGCCCTCCTAGCTCGGCTATATTACTGGCCAAGGATGCGAGACAATATCAAACGATATGTTAAAAACTGCGATATCGGCAAAAGAACGAAAGCAATCCGGCATGTACCATACGGATTACTGCATCCAAACAAAGCACCCCACCAACCATGGAAAGCCATAGCAATGGACTTTATCACCGACCTTACAATATCAGCCAGTTATGACGCCATACTGGTAGTGATCGACCGATTAACGAAAATGAGTCATTTTATACCTTGCAACAAAGATATGAATACGAAGGACTTTGTGCAAACATTCCGGAAGGAAATATTTCGCATACATCGACTGCCACCGGATATCATCACAGACCGAGGAACCATGTTCACATCGGACCTATAGAGAGAAAGGACGAAATCGTTAGCGATAGAAAGGAGGTTGAGTACCACTTTACACCCTCAAACTGATGGACAAACCGAGTGGACATATGGCATACTAGAACAATACCTATAAGCCTACATCAACTATCAACAAGACGACTCGGCCGACCTACTACCACTAGCTGAATTTGCATACAACAACGCAAAACAGAAAACAATAAAGACCATACCATTTTATGCTAATTATGGTCACCAGCCGGAGTATGAGGCAATTGGCCACATGATACCGAAAGAAAGGACTGATAAGGAAGAGATGGGTCAGCTGCACAGTATCCTACGTCAAGAAATGGTCTCTGCACAATTAAGACAAAAAGAATTCTACGATCAACACAGAAAACCCTATCCGAATCTCCGGTCAGGCGACATAGTCTGGTTACTGAAAAGGAATACAAGGACCACAAGACCATGCAAGAAGCTGGATTACAAGAAAATCAGACCATTCAGGATCCTTATGAAGGTGGGCACAAGTGCCCATAAATTGGCCTTGCCCCAACAGATGAAGGTCCACAACACCTTCCACATCACACTTCACGAACCATATCACTGCAATCAGTTTCTCTCACAAAAGCAATCACCACCACCTCCAATTGAGATAGAAGGAGAAAGCGAGTATGAACTCGAAGAAATTATTGATTCACGCATACACCGAAGACGCCTACAATACAGAGCTAAGTGGACCGGCTACTCACCAGAACACGACAAAACTTGGTACCCTGCGGAAAACTTCAACAATTCCAGCATCGCCATTGAACATTACCATCAGCAGTACCCAAGAAAACCCAGAATGGGTTACAGTCAAGATCGAGCCAGTGGAGGAAACGACCTTGGCACCCGGCGACGGTTGGGGCGATAGCTCAAGAGCTATCACACCAACCAGCCCCCCATATCCAACGCAGG
Organism: Tuber calosporum; assembly: GCA_003316355.1. Lineage (NCBI taxonomy): Eukaryota > Fungi > Ascomycota > Pezizomycetes > Pezizales > Tuberaceae > Tuber > Tuber calosporum. Next base: position 12,479 of record QFET01001499.1, read on the forward strand.
AGGAGAGACAGAAGCAGGCAGAACATAACGCTCTTTCATAGCCTGCCTGCTACGATGACCACTGCCACGTTCATTTACGTGATAAGTAAGGAAGTAATTGGTTTCCTAAAAAAGCAAAGATACGCAAACAATAACAACACCACAAGGAATCGTCCTGGATCCACTGCTTCAAGGACAAATGCCGTGTACATCAACACGACAAAATCGATGCCGGGTACCACCCAAGACGCTCTGGGGAAGCAGCCCTCCTGAATGAAATGGATGCACGCATACGGAAGAGGACGGAGACTGTGAGGACACAGTTGAGGAGAGAGGAGGGCGAAACAAATGAAACGGATACTAGCCCAGATATGGGATGTCTGGAATGACAAATCCAGGGGTTACGAAACCAACTTGGCAACGCCGAAGCTACAATTCGGAACCAAAGAGAGGATATGAGGACCTACCAGAGGATGATTGCTGAATGAGATCGAACCTTCAGAACGGCAAACATAACCTGGAATGAGGTCCGGAAAGGTTGGCAGCACGCCAAACATCAGGTTCGGAAGTTGAAAACAGAATTGTGCAGGTTTGGAGAAAGCCAAAGGAGGATAGGACGTTGAGCCTAATAGGACTCAGGCTGATCGGAGAGGAGAGCTAATGTTACGATTGGTGACTAAGCAAGGCAGGATTTCGCATGACTCATAGTTATGATTCATAAGGTTGTTTCATTTCACACTATGACTCATTAGCAGTCATGGGGTTTCACATGATGCACAATAGTGCAAATTATTGTTATATGGTGATTGGTTGATTGTGCGCACGACTCACACTTGTGAGTCATATGATGTAATGAGTTTCGCACTTGACTCACATTATGAGTCATGGGTTTCACGCATGTGACCACCTTGGGGCACATAACTGGTTTTATGAGTTATTTTTGAATTTGGAACGTTGTGCAGTTGACTCATAGGGGTCTGCTGATGGATTTCATACTATGACTCAATATGTGTCATCGAGGTTAGGTGACTCATAGGTATGATCAACAGGGTTAGGGTTGAGGGAAGAGTGCCTATATAAGGACTCTATGCGGCCTGTATCTAGGACTCTTCATGCAACCATGTAAATTCTTTCCTAGACAATTACTTTACCTCTTTTCCTCTCCACTCCTCTATTGGCATTGTGTTATAGGAACCATAGGGTTCGGCTATCTATACAACGTAGGCATAGGCCAAGAGCAATAGTGGAAACCCGCCTAGTACTACTCGTTGCAAAAGTACTCCTACCCTGGTGGTGGAGATTAGCGCCACGCCCCATCCCGGACTATTACAACGGCCCGGTCATATTCATCCAACTCAAAGAGAAGTAGTTACCTGTTGCGAGTCAGCTTACCGCATAGGATCGTAACAATGGAACCTATTGCAGAGAGAAAGCCCTTGATAAATTCACCCAATATGAAGCATCCCAAGGAGACCACACGGTTGCTAGACTCAAACAGAAATTCGAGGCCTACATCCTTCCTTCCACATCCACTGATTCACTCTATGAACAGTGCCTACAAGTCAAGAATCTACCAGCGGAAAAACAGCATAGATTACCAATACTGTAATCAGACTTGAAACCTTGAGAGACAGTCTCGCCCCAGGAACAATTTCGGACTATTCAGCGAAGCAGAGACTCCTAGATGCTATGGATATCAAACTCATGCGCGAAGTGAAGCCACACATCACTTCAAATACCTCCTTTGACCAGCTAGTGGAGATAGCTGAAAAGCGTGATGCAATTGCCCACTCAACTGGACTCTATAGAAATCGTCAAGGAAATGCAACCTCTAATGCAGTTTCACAACAAGCACCCAAGTGCCCCCATAATAACAGCCTACGAAATCATGCAAGAGTCTCTAACAACACCTCTCAGCATCCAAGAGTATCCCAGGCTGAGAAGGACCAGCGCAGGAGAGACAATGACTGTTACTATTATGGAAAACATGGACACTACTCGGATAACTGCTTGAAGAAGAAGAAGCATAGGAGCACCTAGCAGCGAGGAAATGGAGGCACAGGCTGATCTAGGAGACCCCTGAATGTCTGGAGAACATACGACACCTAGGAAGACGATCCTCATGTGAAGGAATCAGTTACAGTTACCACAAACCATGTAGGACCCAGTGGAACTCAATCCCAAGCCCTCAAAGCATACATCACAGTCAAAGGCCACAAAGCAAGGACACTATTCGATACAGGAACCACAGGAGACAACTTGATATCAGGAAAGTTTGTCACTACCCACTAATTCCCTACCAGAAACCTCGAGACCCCTATCAACCTGAAGATGGCAGTTAAAGGATCACGCTCTGCAATCAACTATGTAGCAAAGCCCGTCATACAGATTGACAAAGAAAGCGGCGATATCTCTGAAGCCCTAGTCTGTTCCCTGGACAACTATGATATCTTCCTAGGAATGCCTTACCTTACTGCACACCATGCTGTAATAGATTGCGGAAAATCTATTATCACTTTCCCTGACAAAGAATCTCCTTGACCTGCAAGAAAGCAACTCATGTACAATGTCCAGCCATGAATGAAGCAGATGCCCCTGACTTCATATCTGAATTTCCTACAGTATTCCCTTGCAAGAAAACAGCGGAATTACCACTCTTGCAAGATGTCAACCACCACATCCAGCTGAAGGACACAATTTCGGACCATAATCCTCCATTCTTCACATTCACTGACAAGATCATGCAAGCATATAGAGCATTAATCAAAGACTGGAAAGCCAAAGGACTCATTTACCCAAGCGAGGCACACAACCCATTCAACATATTTCCAAAGCTGACACCCAATGGTGAAATCAGACTGCTTGGAGACCTTGTACCCAGAAATGATATTACTATCAAGGACTATGGAGCGATTCCCAACCAAGCCATGATACTCAGAACTATTGCCAGAGCAAAGTTCAGATCCACCATTGACCTAGTAAACTGGTACTTCAAAATTTGTCTTCTCCCTAGCGATGAGAAATACAACACCATCAAGACACCCTTTGGATCCTTTGCATGCAGAGTTATGCTGCAAGGAGACGCCAACGCACCTGCTACAGCTATGACAGTTATAGAGTTTGTCCTAGATGGATTAATTGGAAAATTCGTTTGGGCATACATGGATGACATTACCATCTACTCAGAAACATTTGAGGACCACATTTCGCACATCAGATCAGTCTTGGAAAGACTGAAGTAACACCAAATCAAACAATCGCCAGCAAAGTGCAAATTCTTCGCCACCAAGCTCTCACTCCTAGGACATGTTATAGATGAGAGAGGAATTCATGCAAACCCTGAAAAAATTATATCCATCCAAGACTGGCCCAGACCAAAATCGTTAAAGGATGTTCAGACCTTTATAGGAGTTGTGATATATCATGCACAATTGATCCCACATCTTGCTACCACCACTGCCCCCCTCTCAAACCTAATTTCCCAAGATGTGTTTGAATGGCGACCCCTGCATGAGGAAGCCTTCAAACAGGTTAAGCGCCTGGCCAAGGAGACAATTCCGCTCCACCCCATCTCATATGAGACATCAGCTGATCCAATATACCTTAATACTGACGCCTCTAAGGTTGGATCAGTAGCATGGGTTGGCCAAGGACCCTCCCCTGAGGAAGCATACCCTGCCGCATTCCACAGCAGAAAGTTTGCAACAAGTCAGCTGCACTACCATGTCCATGAACTGGAACTTTTGGCGATTGTGGATGCCATTGAGGCATTCCATCTGATTCTATATGGCACCAAGTTCACTGTTGTGTCTGACAACAAGGCACTATCCTTTTTCCTGAAGCAGACTGACCTACCTTACCGCCAAACTAGATGGTGCATGTTCCTGCAATCCTATGATTTCGATATCATACACAGACCTGGCAAAGACAATGTCCTTGCAGATGCACTATCCAGGATCTATGAAGACACCCCAGCTGAAGAAGACCAAATACTCGTAGACCCTACAGGGAAGAAACCTATAACGACCCCCTCCTCCGCCATGAACAGTGTATCAAGACACTACCTCAACATCGCCCATGCCCTTGACCCTTCTTCTGCCCTCACTCTTCAAGTACCATCTCGCATTCTTACACCTGAACACTACTCTATGTGGAATTCACATCATGGCACCAGCTCAGACCCCTCCAGCTCCCAAGAAGCGAGTCAGTACTCAGATCCTGTTGAACAAGCCATGGACAAAGCAGCAGATACCCTCGAGCTTGCAACCAATGCCATACAAGGTTGTGAAATCGTCGAGACCTCCTCCTGTCTCAGCAAGCCTCAAGAGCCATCCCAGGCCACAGTACTTATTGAGCGAGCTAAAGCTCAACTGTCAGGCCTTGCGGCGAGAATTAACAATACTCCAGGAGATATGGACCACCCACTGCATCCAGATGCTATCACCAACTGCTTTAAACGAATCCATGATTCTATCACCCAATTGGAATCCCTTGCAGTCACCAACTCCGGAAATATCGCCCCTAGCAGCACACCTATTGAACCTGACCCTCAGCCCACACCAGACCCTCCTCGACCCCCAGTCAATGAACTGGACCGATTTCTTGAATCTAATAGACACAGAGCCATGCACTGGACTGCCTGTGTCTGGGACGCATGCCAAACCCACATGAATGGAAAGAATACAGGATACTTTCCTTCAGGATCTCGCGATATTCCAGGACCCTTGCCTCTCTACTCTTCATCCAACTTTGTCTCCCCTCATCACCCCAAGCGCAGATCAGAACACAGATGGGCTGTTCCTCCTCCCCTCCATGATGACGATGGCTTCCCAGTCTTTCATACAGTTATTGATAAAGGAAAAGAAAGAGAAATACCGGATATCGACCAAGGATGGGACCTACCTACCCCAGAAGCACCTGTCGATTATGAGGACTGCTTCTTTGATCAGCCCTCTTCACAGCTTGACCTTCGCGCCTTTCAGCTTACCAACTACATGAAAGGAAAGTGGTACTCCAGCATTCGAAATGCTACCCAGAATGACCCTCTCCTTGAGGTAGTTACCAAAGCTATCGACCACCCTCACTGGTTCTTGTATGATGAAGTTCTCGTCAGAAAGGGGAAGGATGACAGTAGAGATTGTCCTTATGTCCCCTATGAAGCAAGCTATCAAGGTGCTAACATCAGAAGCGAAATTG
>QFET01001500.1:0-11673 GCA_003316355.1 Tuber calosporum
GAGGTATGGGGGTCCCCCGGAATAGCTATCTGAGAGTCGGGGACAAACGGAAGTTTGTCTGGATAAAACTCTACTACTTATACAACGATAGCCCAGGCGCTATACCATTCCTGAGGGACGTTACAGGACTCTAAGAGGCATTCAGTCTTATCACGGCTAAGGCGATGCCTGAACGGTTGGCTATAGGTAGCGCCTATTTAGCCATCTCAGTAAAGACACTTACTGGTGGAGCTATGCAGTCACAAGAAAAGCTGCCGATAGGCCAAGTAGACACAGTTTACTGCAGTGCTTGCATTGACGGGAAACCCCATAGGGCTACTGAGTCTCATACCTAGGTTTGGGTCCAAAGACGGATTGTCAGTTGGCCATTGACAAGACGGCGATCGGAAAGGTTTTTCTCTCCTGCCGGCATAATCAAAATGCATTGCAGAAAACCTTTATGATTGACCGGACTCAACTTACCTGAGCGATCCACAGGCCCTGAAGTTAATTCCGGAAGGGCCATGTGTCAGATGATCCCTGAGTGGTGAAGGGAGCTCTCTTAACGGTCGAGTAGGGATGTGTGTCGTTGGCTTTATAATTCTACTTAAGTAAACGCGAATGGCACTCTACTCTGACAACCAACTATCCTCTAGAGAAGACTTGAATTGAGTGAAGCTATGGCTTAACGATATTAAGTTTTATCATTTGATTCATTTATTTTTATCTTTACCTTCCATGAACTTTACGTAGAGTCTTTTAATGCGGTCGCAACCTTAGGATCCATCTTCCTCTAGGGGGCCCCCATTACAGTATATCGTTAAGCTCTTCGCTTAACTCTCTGCTGAGAATTGTTGCTCCTCGAGACCCCTTTCTGACATTTACGAGTACTGGTAACCTTGTCAGGAACAAGTAGCCCAGGGTGGAAAGTATTATGTCTGAAATGTCTCTTACGCGCTCACAACCGACTACCGTCCCTCCCAGTCCGGGTCCGCTCTGGGACTACGATGTTATCGCAGACCTAAGGGGCCTGGGTTGGGAGGCGGTTACGAAGTTGATTAAAGCGGCACCCATTGAGGTGCCTGAGGAATGTCAGACCATGGTGGTCCCCTATCCTAGGGCACTTATTTAATCCATCACCCACAATCCATCTGTGATAGTACCTGAGGCGGTCCCTGAAGGGGTTACTTTTGAACGTTTTACCCATGAAGTCTTTGAGAATTATATCCTACATGAAGTAGGCCATAGGTTCGTGGAAGCACAGTAACAACTCGAATGCTTTGTGGAGACAAAGCAGACCTATTTTCAAGAGAAAATGGTCATCATGGCCACCGACTGGGTAGAGAAGGTCCAAGATGCCTATCGCCAGCAGGTCACGACAGCGCAAGTGCTAAAGGGCCGCCTAAAGGCCCTTGAGTGGGCTGTGAGTCAAGGAATCAGGATTGATTCCGAAAATGATGTGATTATGGAGCAAGCTCCTCCGCTGCCCCTTGTCTGCACAGGACCAGTCAGTTATGACACGCACTTTTCGGAAGCCATGGCAAATGTCACGTGGCATGAGCATTTAACGCCACATGCCCGGGAAGCTTTGGGACTTGGCCTCACTCCTGGCACATCGTGGGTATCACCTTTCACCCTCGCTGTTGAAGCCCGTCTAGCCAGCCAATCTCCGAGCCCTTCTGGCTCAGGCACGGTGCGGAGGTCTTCAGGCCTCGCAGTGGTATAAACGCACAAGAGACCCGCAAAACCTAAAACTACAACCGCCGTTGCAGCCTTGCCGGCTGAGGCATCAATGCCAACTATAGTTTTAGAAGCTGAGCGACCATATGCGGTGGCAGAGGCAACTCCCTTGCCAGCCATACCACAAAATCCGGCAACGCTTGTCCTTCCGACAGCACCGCCGGCTCCAGCCAAACCCACGGGCAGTGCCAGGAGGACTGGGTTTCCAGGGGTAGAAGCGCAGTCAGCTACAGCTTATTGTTCTCCTACTTGTAGGATCGAGGGAAGAACTGATGGGAATATAGCATTTCACCATAGCCCGCCATGTACGAAAGGGACCGGTGAACCCATAATGCAAAATCGCAAAGGTTCGAAGTTGAAAAAGACCCATTGTCGTTTCTGTGGTTCGGAAGACCATACGGATGTTAGAGCTTGTCCCTGCTTCCCACAGTTAGTTCAGAGGAGTGTGGATAAGGTCCTTGCTGCTAAAGGACCTCCATCCCCTGCTGCTCCCAAAAGACTGTTTTCCACTCCGGAAGCTTCTCTCCCAGAAGCCAGTCACGAAAGCTGGGAGGACCGCTTTAGCGGATATGACGAACCATTGGGACTCCGCGGTGGAAACACTGGTGGAGATGGTGGTAGCAAACCACCAGGTGGTGGAAATGTCAGCCAAGTAGGAGAACCGCGTGATTCCGACTCCTCGAGCAGTAGCGACGAATCTTACTCCTCCCTCCCTGATCTCAGCAGATTTCTGGGACTACGCAAGTCGCGTTGGAATGATGCTAAGAAGCGACGGTATGATTAGCGGTGTCAAGCATTGACGGACTTTTTTCGAAAGTCAAACAAGAAATCCCATACTCGGCAGAAGAAGCCCGCGAAATTGGGGATTAAGCGGTTCAATGGAGACCCACTAGACACACAGCGATTCATCCAGGATGCGGAGATTAGGTTTGACTATTATCGACACTGTAAGCTGTCTGATATGGATAAAGTCAGCCTGATCATCGCGCTTCTTGAAGGGGCCACAAAGAAATGGTACAACAGCATCCATGTGCACATTAGCCAGGATGCCGCTCAATGGGCAGGAGTGACCTTTAACTCAAGCAAAGTGTTGCGCACTTGGGGAGGCTTCCGAAAACCCCTAGAGTCCAGTTTCGGCGGTCACTCAGATCGGGATCGTGCTCTTCGTGAGTGGAATTGCTTGGCTATCACGCCAGGAAAGGTGGACCAATTTGTCGATGAACTCATTCGCTTAGCCAATGAGTTGCATTATGACGCGGTAGTAGTAAAGGACAAGGCCCGCATTGGCATGACCGCTGAATTGTGAAATGCTTGGGGTCTGAAAACTCCACCCCCCCAAGCATACATCGATTACGTAAACCTGCTTTCCCAACACCGGCCATCATATGGAAGACGTTGCATCCTTCAACACAAAGGTTGTTAAGGAAAAGCCTACCACCCACAAACGAGGAGATGAGAGGTCCACGGTCGCTAAGCGACAAAGAAAGAAGGAGCGAGGCCCTGGGAACCAAAATCCCCGGCCTCAAGCGAGCACGGCCAACCCCTCCCGGGGTAAGAAATCAGACTATGAAATCAAACATCGGAATATTCCGACCACTCTGATTGACAAAAGCCGTCGTTTAACGCAATGTTCACGGTGTGGAACCGAGAGTCACTTTTGGAAACAGTGTACAGTCCCGAACCCGTAGTGCAATCAAGCAAACCCTCACGCAAGCGGTCTGCTTCTGAGGCTGCGCATTTAGCACATACGGTATCTAAACACCGTCGCATTGAGACTCCACCCCCTGTTGTCAAAAGGGTTACCGAGGTCCTCGGCTCTCCTCCGATTTTGGAGGTTTACACCGATGGAAGTAATTAGGTAAGCCCTTTAGGCAGTATCTGAGAAACCAGAAAGCTGACTACCACTCATTGCAATAAGGCGAGGAGGAAGAGGGTAGAAAGAAAGGGAAATTGGACTAGGTGAGTCCCCTCACCCTTACAAAAGAACAAGGCTGATCCGCAACTGTCAGGAAAGGGTGGGATTACGGGTTTTCTTTAGTTAAGGTTTTGCGAGGGTTTATTTCTTATTTCCTTTATTGTTTGCTTTCCTTGGGGAAGACCGATAGAGATGGTCTGGTTTCATTAGTTTTGTTTCACTTATGTATATCAATAGGGCAGGACTTGATTAGGCAATTGAACTTATTTACAAGTTTACCTGAGGAGGCTTAAATACCCGAAATCTCGCGGGCGTAATAGTAAACACCCACACTTTATTATATACGAGATATATATTATGACGCTTAAGTGAACAAAACCTGTTAGCGAAGAAAGACCCGCTAAGCCACCGAGGCTAGTTGGCCCGCCGCCCCACACTAGGTCAATACATGTGAAAGTCCGCTTAGATTGGAATTTCAAGAAACATAGAAATAGTAAGGAAGCCTTACTTTTGTTGGACAGTGGAGCTACGGGTGCCGTGCTAAGTAGCATGTGGGTAAAGAAAGCCCAATTACCATGTATCCGTCGGAAACATCCGACACCAATCTCTGATGCAAGTGGCAACCAGATTCCAGGGTCCAGGGAACATTACACCACGACGGTGAGAATGAAGATAGGCGACCATGTGAATGATATAAGGTTCGAACTTGCGGATTTGCTGGACACCAAGGTAGACGGCTATCTTCTGATGTCGTCGTTGAAGGACCACAATCCCGATATTGACTGGGAAACTGGTATTCTGAAGTGGCGTTCAGAATACGGTATGACAAACTGTCTTGTCGCTGAGCGACGAAAGGAGTTTATTACCAGTGAAGAACTCATAGCCGAGGACAGTAGTCAGGTATACCTTTTGGGTATGGCAATATATACTGGGGAAGATGGCAAGGACATTAGCGTCAGCCTACTACAAGAATATAAGGATTATGCAGATATTTTCAGTCAAGTAAATACAACTTCCCTTCCCCGGTATACTGAGTTTGATCACAGGATAGAACTCGAGCCAGGGGCCAAACCGCCATCGGGGCCCATATACCCCCTCTCTAAGAGAGAATTAGATGTACTATATGACTACATTCGGGAAATGGACGAACAAGGGAAGATCCGGCATTCTACGTCGTCCGCCGGAGCCCCTATCCTCCTTGTGCCGAAGCCAGATGGAAGGCTACGGTTATGTATCGTCTATCGAGGGCTCAATAAGATAACTATTAAGAACAAGTATCCTTTGCCTTTGATGAATGAGCTACGAGATAGGCTCTGAAAAGACACAGTGTTCACTAAGCAGGACCTGAAAAAGGCTATTATCTCATCCGGATGGCACCAGGTGAAGCATGGAAAACCGCCTTTAAGAGTCGTTATGGCCTGTACGAGTATACGGTAATCCCGTTTGGGCTATGCAACGCACCATCTACCTTCCAGAGTATGATCAATAGCGTATTCAGGAATATGCTTGATGCCGGAGTCATCGCCTATATGGATGACATCTTGATATACTCAGAGACGATCGAAGAACATGTTTCATTAGTTCGTCAGGTAATGGAGAGACTGTGCAAGGCAGGTCATTGCGTTAGCATAAAGAAGTCCACCTTCCACCAAAGGGAAGTTGAATACCTAGTGTATAAGATATCTGAGCATGGGATATCTATGACGACTCGTAAGGTAGAGGAGATCAAGGCTTGGAACACTCCTCAGAACGTAACTGAAGTTCAATGCTTCATGGGCTTAGCGAACTTCTATCGTCGATTCATCAATGGGTTTAGTAAAGTGGCAAAACCTGTGACGGATCTGACCAAGAAGGATGTAAAGTGGGACTGGTCGCCCGCTTGTAAGCGGTCATTTGAACATCTAATGGAGTTTTTCACCACTGGTCCCATTCTGACACACTTTGATGGCTCTCGTCCAACCAAGTTGGAGATAGACGCCAGTGATTTCGCATTGGGTGCTGAGCTATCCCAATTATGTGATGACCACAAATGGCACCCAGTGGCCTATCACAGTAGGAAGTTCCTGCCTGCGGAGGTGAACTACGATGTTCACGATAGAGAGATGACCGTGATCGTCGGAGCATTCAAGGAATGGGATCATCGGTTGCGCTCGGTGGAAGACATGATTGTGGTATATACAGACCACAAGAATCTGGAGTACTTTAATAGTACCAAAGTCCTACACCGGTGGCAACACCGCTGGGCTGAATTCCTACAGCCGTTTAACTTCAAGGTGGTGTACCGAGAAGGCCCGCTTAATGAGAACGCGGATGCGTTATCGCGGCGTAGGGACTACAGCCCGGAAGGGGGGAGTGACCTTCTACCAGAAACATTTTTTCGGCCTGGGCAGTGGCACATACAGTAGAAACGAGACCTGCTGCGCCCACAGATGAAACTTACTTGTCCAGGGTTTAGCCTGCAGTCTGGGTTTCAGACAGCCTTGAGTGCTGCTGCGAAACTAGATCAGGCGTACCTGGTAGTACTGAAGGCAGTGGTTAACACAAGTAACACGGTGAATGTCCATTTCGATGTGGAAAAGGACTTGCTCTCTTACAAGATTCGGTGGTATGTTCTGAAAGACGAGGGGCTTAAGCGAACAATCATGGAAGCAGAACATGATTCACGCATCGCTGGACACTTTGGAACATACAAGACAATAGCACGTGTTAAGGCAAACTTCTACTGGCCGAGGATGGAGGAAAACATCACTGAATATGTTCGGACCTGTGATGTATGCCAAAGAATCAAAACGATCCGGCATAAGAAGTTTGGCTTACTTGAGCCTATTGAAGTTACGATGAGACCATGGAATGCTATTTCCCTGGACTTCATTGTGGCATTAGTAAACTCATAGGGATATACAAAGATTTGGGTCATAGTGGATAGATTCTCCAGATGGCTCACTTTATCCCTTTAGCAACTGAGGTGCCCATAAAGGAACTTAAGCTCATATTTCCGAAGCAGATTTGGCGATTGCATGGGCTCCCAGAATCGCTCTTTTCTGATCGCGATACCCGTTTAAGATCCAAGTTTTGGATGAGTCTCATGGATCTACTACAAGTTTAACTCAATGTATCTACGGCCTTCCATACGGAAACAGATGGGCAAACAGAGAGGGTTAATCAGACCTTAGAACTGTATCTAAGAAGTTACTGTTCCTAGCAACAAGACGATTGAGCTGCACTGCTACCCTTAGCGGTGCACGCATACAATACGACAGTCCGAGTCGTCGAAGGTGTCACCCTTCGAGGCGAACTATGGGTTTGTGCCACAGACAAATTGGTCCGGGCTGTGTCTGAACATCAAAGAATACACCCAAACAGTGAACTTGTCGTCAAGGATTGGGAGGGTACATGGCAAGACATTCGAGACACACTACAAAGGGCCCAGGAACGACAGCGGAAATAGCATGACCAGAAGCGTCTTCCATCACCGGAGTATGTCACCCTAGAGGATGTTGCCCAAGGCAGAGCTAAGAAGGCAGACCGTGTTATGTTGGACCGAAGTAACATTCGCACTAAGCGACCTATGGAGAAACTAGACTACAAGAGATTTGGACCATTTGTAGTTAAGAGGAAAATAGGTACACGTGCTTATGAGCTACAGCTGCCTGCAAGGTGGACAATCCATCCGGTCTGCAATGTGGGACTTCTGGAACCTTACCGTGAGGATCTGGTAGGCAGACTTGCTAAAGCCATACAAGAACCTGACATCTTTGATTCGCAGCCCAGGAATATAGAAAGAGAAATTGTAGATAGCCGGTGGTATGAAAGTATGAAGTAAAATTCCCACCCCGGTTTGTACAATATTGGTGTCGTGGGAAGTGTATGGCAGTGAAGAAAATTCATGTGAGCCGTTTGAGATGTTGGAAGGAACTGCAGGCGAGGCATTGCTGCATTTTCAAGACCGGTATCCTGCTAAGCCAAGGGATAACCGTGTATAAAAGGTACCTGAAAGGGGGATAAGTGGGAAAAAATCAGCCCACACAAGAAAACTAAGTCTGAGGAGAGACTTATAGAAAGGGGGAGTAGTGTAATGACCCCTAGATCAGTTGGTATAACTTACCGAACCACAGCCCAGCCAATGGTCTTACTAGGACGTGGACAGGAACAGTACCAGACACCTGCAAAGTGACATAGTAACCATAAGTACCTTTCATGAAGAAAGGGTACTTAGGTACCTAGTTAGATAGGGTAACCCAGAAAGGCCGGGTAACCTTGGTTCACACTTAGGTAGGGTAACCCCGCTAGACAGCGTAACCCTGAGCTACATTCAGGTAGGGTAACCCTCTTGAGTAGGGTAACCCGGAAGGATGGTTAGGCAGGGTAACCCTTTAGATAGGGTAACCCATCTCCTTGGTTAGGCAGGGTAACCACTTAGACAGGGTAACATGGAGCACTAGGAAAACATGGTAAGAAGTGTAGACAGTGCCGGGCGTGCTACATTCGTGTAACCAGGTGTTTCTAGCTTGTGGAATCGCGTGTAACAAATAGGTCAGTTACGCGGAACCTTCTGGTTACGCAAAGGGGCGTTACAAAGACTTCCGCTGAGATTTGCACCATGATAGGACCCAGTTACCCTACTTTGGGGATCGCGGGTGAAATCGTGGACCTCAAGTTACCCTCCCCTAACGTTACGCGAGACGCGAAATCCTACTTCAAGTACCCCTGAGTCGTTGGAGTGATTTTGGCGCGTCCAACACCCCCTTGCGGCTCCCACGTTCGCCCCTTGCGACGGGTGGGAAGGGGTGACAGTTGGCAAAAGCATAACAAAACTGAGAAATCGAAGGTGGCAGCGTAACCCTGTATACGTCACTGCCGTTCTTCCAACCAGATGCTGTGCGCAGGATATATATAGGGGTGGGCACGGCCGACCTGGGCAAGTTGTTAGTATTGACATCAGGTGGCCTTCCGAGGGTACTCTAGGTCCCTATAATCCGTATGGGAGGTATGGGGGTCCCCCAGAATAGCTATCTGAGAGTCGGGGACAAAGGGAGAGTTATCCGGATAAAACTCTACTACTTACACAACGATAGCCCAGCCGCTATACCATTACTGAGGGACTTTACAGGACTCTAAGATGCATTCAGTCTTATCACGGCTAGGGCGATGCATGAACGGTTGGCTATAGGTAGCGCCTATTTAGCCAACTCAGTAAAGACACTTACCGGGTGAGCTATGCAGTCATAAGAAAAACCTGCCGATAGGCCAAGTAGACACAGTTGACTGCAGTGCTTGCATAGACGGGAAAAGCCATAGGGCTGCGGAGTCTCATACCTAGGTTTGGGTCCAAAGTCAGATAGTCAGTTAGCCATTGACAAGACGGCGATCAGAATGGTTTTTCTCTCCTGGAGGCATAATCAAAATGCATTTCAGAAAACCTTTATGATTGAACGGACTCAACTTACCCGAGCGATCCACAGGCCCTGAAGTTAATTCCGGAAGGGCCATGTGTCAGATGATCCCTGAGTGGAGAAGGGAGCTCTCTTAATGGTCGGAGTAGGGATGGGTGTCATTGGCTTTATAATTCTACTTAAGTAAACGCGAATGGCACTCTACTGTGATAACCAACTATCCTCTCGAGAAGACTTGAATCGAGTGAAGCTCTGGCTTAACGATATTAAGTTTTATCATTTGATTCAATTATTTTTATCTTTACCTTATGTGAACTTTGCGTTTAGTCTTTAGGTGCGGTCGCAACCTTAGGATCCATCTTCCTATAGGGTTCCCCCGTTACAGCTGGCCAATTGGAAAGGTAATATCTATCAGGTGGGACTGAAGTTGCGATCTGAGATGGGCTTGGATATAATCATAGACTGTGTGGACTAGTGGGTGTTGGTGGACTTGGTAAATCGTTAGATACAGGGTATAGTTCTCTTAGAGACTAAGTGGTTGTGGTGTCGAAGCTGTGGGTGTTGGTCCTGTTACCTCCACTTGACCAGAATCTGAGTCTAATCATGAGCTGGTTCTTTCTGAGATTAGACCTCTTGGTATAGGTGTTCTAGGAATTATTCCTTCACTTCGCCAGGAGCTTGTGCTTGGTCTTGGGCTTGGCCTGGAGCTCAGTCTAGGTCCTCTTCGTTGCTGATACTGCTGTGTCATAATATGATGCTATATGTAGGAGTACTAGAACTTGACTTTGGGGTCCGAGCACTATGCTATCGATACTCTAGTGAAGTGTCCTGTGGGATCTCTTCGAAGGGATATAGTTAATACCTATAGTCAGTTAGTCTTGCCTGGAGTCTGCTCTAGGCATTGTTGGAACAAGGGAGATGCACTAGTACTGCAGAGTCAAGGTAGGCGAAGGATAATGAGTCCTCTGCTGAAGATCAAAGGCATACTTGAGTGCAGGTCAAAAAATATAACCTACTTCCAAGTATCATGAGAATTACAAAGGGCCCATGAGGATACTATTAGTATATAGGATGAAGGCTCAATGGATAGGTCTTCAATAGACAAGGTATAAGGTGTGGAACTAATAGAGTGACCATTCAACTTGTAGTACTCAAGATAGTCGTCTTGTTAGGCTAGAGATTCTGAATCCGAAAGGGATTGCAGGCTCTTTAAATACAAAAGATTATAGCCAGGCAAATTTAACAAAAACTCAAATATCCTATGCAACAAACATGATAACAGAAGTATAAGAAGGTAGCCAGATTCCAAAATTACTGGGTTCAAAGCGATATAATGGAGGTAACAAAACAAGTAATCAAACTCAAACAGGAAGGAACAAGCTCTTACTAATGCTATACAAAACCTGTAGGTGCAGCAGGAGCATAGCGATCCCCAAATTGGACTTAGCAAGGCATGAGAACTGATAAGCGAAACATGGAAAGAATTACAGGTTACGAAGTCATAACTAAGTAGGAAGGGTTAAACTATTAATAGCGCTTATCAGGTATAAACAGAAATATGTAATAACTAACATCAAGTCATTAGTAATAGGAGAAACATAGTAGAATTCCGTTACACACATTGACTTCCCCCCTTATCATGGCACCTTTGCCTAGAGGGATTATTGCTACCTCCCTCCTTATTAAATCTCTCCATTCCATTATTCTGGCCTGGTCAGGCATATTCCTTGAGGAAGATGGTTGTTCCTCCACCGTCTGTCCATATTCACAGTGGTACCTCACATATTTTTCGCACAGTCAGCCTGAACTCTCATAACCTTTATGGTCTGCAAAGTTTGCATGGGACATTCTGGTAATCGGGCCCTAGCAGTTTGACATACTTCTCTGTGGATGGCTTCGGTTAGTAGTGCTACCCTCTTCACTCTAGTTGATGGTCTTTTTCCCTATGTTTCAGGAGAGCAGTAGTCCTGAGCTAGCTGTATGACCCTGTCTTGTCTTGTTCTCACACCTTATCCTCCTTCTCCAGCTGTTGCTTCAGCTAGTACCTTTACTCCACCCAATCTCTTTGTCCTTCTATTAGTGTCCCTGCCTGGCTACTGATGCCCACTGCTAGCGACCACTGCTCACATTAGCCTGGCCTGAGGCGCCATCCTGGTAATAATCTATTTCATTAAAGGTCATTTACTTTGATTTTACATTGGGTCGAGTCAATTCCTTATGTTATGGTTTCCCCCATGTAGTATTACTTTTCTTTTGCACTTGCATCTTAAAAGGTGTTTATTTTGTAGCTTGTTTTTATTCTACTTCTTGCTTCACCTTGGCGTGAGGTATCTTTTGGATATCACCGTGTGTTTTCCTTGTGCTCCTCTACTCTCCTGCTTCTTACATTCAACCTGTGGTCTTGTTAGTCAGCATGGAATTTGTTTGCTTGTAGACAAGATATGCAATTAGGCCCATACCAGAGGGCACCAGAAGTAAATGGTTTAATCTCTGCGGTAAGGCGGGCGTTTGACATTAAGGTTTTCTTTATGCCATATCTCCTGATGCATGCAATGTTCTTTTACCTTAACAAGCAATTATCTAATAAAAAATATAAAAATAAAAATAAAAATAAAAATAAAAATAAAAATAAAAATAAAAATAAAA
>QFET01001500.1:11854-59649 GCA_003316355.1 Tuber calosporum
ATAAAAATAAAAATAAAAATAAAAATAAAAATAAAAATAAAAATAAAAATAAAATAAAATAAAATGTAAGAGAATCTTTGGCCTGTAGATAGGGCCTTATTATCCTGTATGGCCTAATGGACCCAAATTCCTTTTGTTATTAGTATTAGTGGTATCCGCAGAATATTATGCATCATAAAGTGTGATTCTCGTAGCTTTTACTTCTATAGGGCTTTTCTCGCACTTGATAAATAGGGTAATCTTTTTATCCACATTTTTTTGTCCCTCTCCACGACTATTCTGATGGGAACAACATCTGCTGCAATTCTCCAAGCCTACAGAGCCCTTTACAGAGTGGCGCTCAATATCTACTTTTAAGCTTATGCCTCTAGAATCCTCACGCCTACCTGCAACAGGCTTCTTTAATATATAGCGCCTCCTCTTTACCAAGGTGTAGTGCAGTTCCTAGCTATTGAGGATTGGATGTACAAAGGTTGGGGCTGCGGCGCAACCACTCCGGAATGTGAATTTAATCAAAACCTTAGGCACTTGTACTGAGTGGTGAACAGCTCAACATCCACAAACTTCTCAATATACCTTTGTTGGTTAATATATTAATATACTAATAAGTTATTATAATAGTTAAAATTATGATAGTATATAGTAGGAATATTTTGACTTAACATCATCTTTTAGATTATCAGAAATGAAAGTCTTATCACAAGATATATTCAACAATTATTATAACCTCTATCCCAGTACCTTAATGCACCAATAGTAACAGTCGGGCTCCCCTGACAAGGAGTTGAGCCAGTAAGCGGTATTTGACTCCGCATTCGAGTATAAATTGCCTCTTTAGTTAATGTAAATCAAAAAAGCCCAATACTGAAGTAATTGCGAGATGATACGAAATTCTAGTTACATGCTTCCATAGCCCCTTGCAAAAATACCAAAGTAAAGCTAATAGTACTGGTATTAATCACAAGTCATTATCACCACAGGAGCTTTCAGTATGTCAATACATTGACTAAATATATAGAATTTGCACAAGTTCTCAATACAAATAATTTCTAGTTGTACCAATTCTGGATTATTCAATTATCATATTGATTATGATCCTCTCCATATTATTAGTCTCAAATAGACCCAAAGGTTTCTCTGCTCCAACTAAGAGGATTGTATATGAAAATAGAATACAATTGAATTCATCTATTTAAATACTCATAAGGCAGATGATATTTGAACCTGGTTCAAGAAATACCTATTAGTCTCGCAGGAGCATAATATTGAGTGTAGGGATATTTACCACCTTGACAATACTGGTTTTCCCAATTGCAAAGCCTGAGATGAGTGGATCACAATACAAGATCCTAATCGTCAATCTTACTTGAGTAGTACAACAAACCACAACCTTATTGCAGTTTTTGAAATAACTAGTTGTGAAAGCCAAGTTCTACCCATAATAGGTATTGTTTGTAGCATAATATACCAAAAGCGATGGTAGACTACAACGTTTATTCCCGATAACTACCTTATAGCTCTATCTGAAACTGGCTAAATCAATGACCCTCTGTAATTAAAGTACCTCATTCAGTTTGAAAGGTTTTCACAAAGCTACAAGTTAGGCAAAATTAACTCCACCTTTATTCTGGCTTGGGTTTCCAGTGGACAAAGCAATTTATCGACTATTATAATAAGTATAAGATTATTATCTATATTCTTCCACTAACACTACTCATCTCCTCCACTCTGGGGGTGTTGTCTTATTAAAACATTATAAGCATTATCATGCTGAAGCAGTTAAAACTGCTTCTAGAACTATATGGGGGAATTTTGACAAAGTAAAGTTGTTGGATATGATTGATTCTATACAGAACCAAACCTTTAAACAATCATCTATAGAATCCATATTTCGTGCTACTGGGCTTCTCTCCTACAGCCCTGATATCCTAATTAGCAAATTACAAGAGGTTGTTGAGCTTTCTATCAAAGCAGAACTAATTCCCCCTCATCAAACAATATCTCTTAGAATTCTACTCACAATCCAAAACCTGAAGACACAAGATGAATTACACTGTGATTTGACTGATCTGTCCCCTCCCTTGCAGCATCTGCCAAGACTTGTTCTCAAAGGTGACCTTTCACAAGTTCAAGCTGGGTTTTCAGCTTAAGATTATATAGGGGACATACAAGAGTAACAGAGCAAGCCTAGAGCACCAAACGAGGACCTCAGAGAAGGAGACAAGCTCCAAGGTAGGGTGTACTTTATGTTTCAGAGGACTGAATAATTATAAAGCAGAGCGAGGATGCAGATATTGAAAGGGCCAAAAAGCAGCTATGGCAGGGTCAAATTGCCAGAAAAAGTCTAGAGCAACAAGAACACCAGATTTTGCTTCTTGAGATCAAGACAAACTTAAAAGAACTAACTGGGATTTGGGCATATAAAAAGAAGCTATTAAAGCTTATAGTTGCCAGAGTTAAGCAACAAGCTAGAATCAAGAAATTATTGTAAAAAAGGAGCTTGTCCTTATACAACCTCAATTATATTTCTTCCTTTAATTGTGAATACCTAGTTGATTACACTATGACAATTTTCATTAAGTATATCTCCAAATTTTCCAATCTAGTATATAGTGAATTACTCTTTACCCATTGAGTTTCCACATATGCTTGTAACTAGGTTCCTATAGCACCAAACAAAGTCCTATTAAGCTGTGCGGTCATGTTGAGCTCTCCAGCACTCTGGATGATTGTCCAAGGTTGTGAGTAAATAAACATTCTGGGTGTTGTGGCTCAAAAGCTACAACCTTGGCACCCATACCTGAGGCATACTCAAAAGAGCTATATGGCTACCCATCCCATATTGCACTCAACTGGTCTCACTATCCTCTTCGCTCACAGTCAGATCAAGGATGAAACATGCAGTCTTCCACTCCTTAGCTACCCACATAGGTTCGATGGTATGTAGTGCTAATATGCTTGACATTTGTGATATTATTCCTAATCCCATGTTTTGATCCTTGCTCCCCCTCTGGTTATCTATGGGTTACTGCATCTACAGTACTAGTTTAATCTCCCCCTTGAACATGGCGCCTGCTAGTGGAGACCGTTTATCTGCAATACATATTAACTCCTCCTGTGCCCCCTCTGTATCCACGCTCAACTTGTCCTCCTTCTTACCCTCATCCTTTGAGCTAGTTTATTTCCTAATTGCTTTACGTTAGTTGTTGTATATGTGAGGTCACTTGTATTCTCTTCTTAATTGCAGCTTGATCCTTCCGCACTTGGTTGGCAGATTTTACTTTTCTTTGTTTGACTTTATATGGTGATGTGTCTTATGTCAGACACAACTAGCAGTGTTAACAGGTATTTTTTTCTTTGTTCCCTCATTTTGGATTTAAGGTTTATTACACCATCTCTTATCATCCATGTAAGTTCTTGCACTTCAACAAGCAATACATGGTATTAAACCTGAAAAAAAGATATACAAAGAGATAAAAAAAAGAAAAAAAAACCCTGCAGGCAATAGTTAGAGCTCTTTTTGCAACTATCTAAGATCCTTTTTAAACGATGGTTTTACCTCTTTACCCTCTGTCACACAATTAGCATTATATAATAGTAGCCAGAAGCTTCTGCTATCAATACAGACAGGTATTGATTTAAGAACAACAGTGCATTCAGACATATACTGCAAGTAGAGATAGTACTCTTCTCTTATGGTAGCGATTGACTCCTTATTTATTTTCAATTTGTTGAAATTCTTCAATTCGTTTCATATGTATATTTCCTATGGTAATATTGTTTATGTCTCTGCTTGGTTATTTCTAGTTTACTCAGGGAAACTACGGATATTACTACAGCTAGTGTATATCATATTCTCGGTTATATTTCATGATAATGTTTGTGAATAAATGCGTATATTTTCTTATGTTATGTGCGGGATGTCTCGGTTATCTTTCCATGTATAGTGACCTTCTACCGGTCATGTATCATGTGTTATCTTTCCGTTTATTTCGCGCACACCACTTCAGATTACGCATATTTTATTGGGATTTCCTTGGTAGTTTTTCAGGGTCAAACATGTTCGCACTTATGTTTCTTACAATGTTTTCCCTATTTTGTTACTGAGTACAGGGAGGATACGCACCTGTATAAATAGCTGGTTGCCGCCTACTTTGTTTTAGTTAATTAAGTACAAGAACTACTACCAATCTACCTTCATACTACAATACTCCTCACACAAGCGTGCACATAGTATACTCTTAATAATGAGTTGTATTTTCGTACTCATACTATAAGATCGTGCCAATACACATAATTTAAAGAGGTTATGAGCCCGGTTGATCCATAGCTATACGACTTACACTTACACGATATCCTTTTTCACCACGAAACAAATTCCTTCCGAAACGAAACAAGCAACTTTCACCGAAAAATATTTCGTATAACGTTGAAACATTTCCTCGAAACGAAACACGAAACGAAACATCGTTCGAACCGAAACGTTCTTGGCGAATAATTCTTGGCAAATTGTTACGAAAAAGTCTTGGCGCTCCTCACTAAAGTCCGAGTTTTCCTCACTCACTAAATCCGAGTTCTTACTGAAAGTGCAATTTTCTAGCTGCAACCACTCACAAGTGCAAAGCAAAGTACCAGTACTTAGCAATCAAAGTCACTTTGCCTTTAGCGAGCAAAAATGGCCACAGCAGAAACCACCGTTCCTCCTCCAGAAACTCCTGCACCAAACCCCAGATCTTATACCAACAACTCCAAACGTAGTTGGGCACCCAGTTACAAATTGAACTCCATCCCAAAGCTCCCAGGCCCTGAAAACTACCGGACATGGCGAGATATCTCGGAATATGTCCTCACTTTATATAATTGCAGGGACATAGTAACAGAAAAGGAAACCCTGCCGGAAGAAGAAGAGAACGAAGATGGAAATAATAACTCTGAGAGACTAGATGAATTTCGCGATCGATACCAATGGGCCTTGGCCTACTTCCTTGAAAGGATTGACCCCCAAAGGCTTATTTTGTTGGCCACCCACAAAAAACCCCCTGCCATCTGGAAAGCGTTCCAAGATTAATTTGCTAGAGAAAACACTACCTCCTTCTTCAAACAACTCAACGCTGTCCTCGATACCAAGTACGATACCTCTGCACCTAGTGCAGACCATATCAACAAGTACGATACCCTCTGGAATCGAATGCAACACCATTGCTTCTCCTCCTCTGCCGATGACCGATATGCACTACTATTTGTCTTCAAATCGGTATTCGAGTCACCCGAAGCCAAAGCAGCAGTTCTTCTCCGCTCCCTTCCCGAGTCGATGAGTAACATTGTCGACAACCTCCAAACCAAGGACGACCTTACCTACGACCATGTTTACAACAAGTCGTCGGACATGAGACCCTCGGTTAGCCCTGAGGACGACAAAGCGTATAAAAGCGCTGATGTCAAAGGAAAAGGAAGGGAACCTCCCAGGACACCTGCGGCCACATCCAAGGAATGTACCTACTGCAAAAAGCATTACCCCACTGCTCGCGCTGCGGGACACACCTGGAATGAGTGTAATAAACTCAAAAGCGACAACCAAAAGAAGAAGGAAAAGAAAGCTGTTAGTTCAGCAAAGATCGGCAAAGAAGAAATATCTTAACCGGTCAGTACCTCCACATCCCACCTTTCTACGTAAAAGACACCTCACCCACACAAGTGGTAATCGATACAGGCGCAAGCTCACACATGACAAGCAACCTAGACCTTCTTATAAACTTCGAACCAAGTACAGGGACTGTTAAGTTAGGCGATGATTCGGTAATAGAATCATGTGGCCGAGGAACTGTCAAGCTCATGGCCAAAACTTCAAACGGTCATGTAGCCCCTATATTCCTCAAACATGTTCTCAGAGTTCCGAAGCTAGGTCAAAGTAACTTCTTGTCATGGCGCGCTATTGTTTCTTGGGGAAATGGTTTTTCTTTACGTAGTAAAGGGGAAGATATCTTTGTATACTGGGAGAATAAAAGAGAAGTGATATGGGGAAAGCTTGACAGTCAAGATTATGTTGTGCAAGAAGAGAAAGTAGTGGCGAACAAGATGACTTACCAACAGTGGCACGAAGCCTTTGGACATCCTTCACCATCCTACCTCAGAAGTACCAACTACTCAGACAATCCAACTATTCCCGAAGTTCCGAAAGACTGGCAGTGTGAAACCTGCATTATGTCCAAATCAACTGACACAAACCCGAATCTACAGCCAAAAGATGTGAAAATCCATATGATTTAATCCACTCTGATCTTAGTGGAAAATTCACAACCCCTTCCTTCGGAAACTCCTGGTACTATGTCACCTTTATTGATGATTGTACACGGTACACTTGGATTTATCCTATTAAAGCCAAATCCGATACCGTTAAAGTGTTCAACCAATTCATCAAAGAAAGATACACCCAGGATAACGCTACTATTAAACGATTCAGAACCGATAATGGAGGAGAATATGTCAACAAAGATATGACAAACATGTTTGAAAAACTGGGTATCATACATGACAAAATACCTCCCTACTCTTATGAATCTAATGGCGTTGCCGAACGGTACAATAGGACCATAATCACATCTACACGCTCTATGTTATTAGGTCTTACACCGCGTGTATGGGCCGAAGCAGTTACCACACCAGTATACCTCCGGAACATCCTACCTAACCGATCCATAGGAAAACTAACGCCCTATGAATCTCTCTACAACAAGAAACCATTTGTAAACCACCTACGCCCTTACGGGACCAAATGCTTTGTCCACATACCTGAGGAAACCAGAAAACCAGGAACAAAGTTACAGGCCCGGGCCATAGATGGATACCTTGTTAGATATACTTCCTTCAGCAAAATATACCGTATATACATACCATCATTGCACAAAATCTCAGAAACGCGTCAGCTCCACTGGACAACCAAGACTATACTACCTCTTGTTCCCAAGGAACCTGCACCCTCATCAGAGACTTTTGCAACCGTCTACCCACCTTCCTACCAAAGAGTACCGGCACCCGATAAAACTCTGCTACTGGAAACAGTTGACAAACCAACCATTGAAGTATATCCACCTCCACCGCCTGAACATCCTGCAGATTAAGACCGTCCCCAAACTCCCGAAGAAACACCGGAACCTCCTGTACAAGAAGTACAAACTGAAAATCCTTCTGAGATACGGACCCGATCTGGCATAACCGTTCGCCCTCCATAATACTTCGGCAGAAATGTCACTGTACCATCTGACAAGGATCCCAAGACCTATACCCCAGCAGTGAACAGCTCGCTTAAGGAAGAATGGACCCACGCAATGCACGAGGAAATAAAGGCACTAGAGAAAAGTGGTACTTTTAATGAAGTAGAAAAACCTACAGGACGGAGGATTATTGACAGTAAATGGGTCTTTAAGACCAAGCGAAATGCTGATGGTACATTAGAAAGGTACCGTGCAAGGGCTGTTGCCAAAGGATTCTCACAAGTCCCGGGTTTTGACTTTGAGGATACTTTCGCTATGGTCATCAGATATGAATCACTTCACCTCCTCCTTGCAATATGGGCTAAAAACAAATGGCGACCACGGCAATTCGATGTCAAATCTGCCTTCCTTTATGGTGAGTTGAAAGGAGAAGTCTACATGCGACTGTTACCTGGGTTCGGTAATGGAGACAAAGTATGGCGACAAACCGATGTCTCTATGGACTTAAGAATCTGCGAACAAATGGTATGCTCTCCTCACTAGATACTGAACATCCAAAGGTTTTGCGACATCCACCCTTGACCCATGCATGTTTGTACACGGTAAACACGACATATACCTATCGGATTTCCTTGACGACATCGCTATATACTCGGCCAACACTCCCCAAGCTACATCTCTCATAGAAGACCTGAAAACGGCATTTGAGATCACAGACTTAGGGGAAGCTACATTCTTACTTGGCCTACACATCACCTATACAACAGACGGGATACATCTTACCCAGCAACGATACATCAAGTCAGTCCTCGAGCGATATGGTATGGATAACTCACGATCAGTCTCTACCCCCTTACCCAATGGCATTCAAATACGGAAAGGGACAGTGGATGAACAAATACCGGACATGTCAATATACCAATCGAAAATTTGATCACTTATGTACCTGACTACTGGCACCAGACCCGATCTAGCTTATACAATATCCTTTCTCTCACAATTTTCTTCCTGCCCTACCGAAATCCACCTAAAGGCCGCTAAACACGTCCTACGGTACATTCACGGTACAAAAGACATTGGACTCTTCTATCCTTGTACAACTACAAATGCTATGAACACCTATGTGGATGCGGATTTCGCAGCTTGTCTCGATATCCGCCGCTCCTTTTTAGGGTATGTTATTCTTTTTAACAATGCCTGTATATCCTGGCGGTCCAAGAAGCAAGCCTCTATTGCAAAATCTACTACGGAAGCGGAATATGTAGCTATGTCCCTAGCAGCAAGACAAATCCAATAGTACATCAAAGGTCTCAGTGACATCCAGCTTACAACACAGATCGCTTTACATGCCGACAATACCGGCGCAAATTTTCTGGCAACTAACCATCAACTTAACGAACGAACAAAACATATCGATATCCATTTTCCCAAAATACGAGAGGAGATCGATAACGGTTCTTTCACACCCCTAAAAGTTGCGTCATCAGAAAACCTTGCCGCCATTTGTACCAAGGTACTTGGGAAACCGGCACATGAACGGATGATGAGATTGTTGGGCTGTAGATAATGAGGGGAAGTGTGGAAATTCTTCAATTCGTTTCATATGTATATTTCCTATGGTAATATTGTTTATGTCTCTGCTTGGTTATTTCTAGTTTACTCAGGGAAACTACGGACATTACTACAGCTAGGGTATATCATATTCTCAGTTATATTTCATGATAATGTTTGAGAATAAATGCATATATTTTCTTATGTTATGTGCGGGATTTCTCGGTTATCTTACCATGTATAGTGAACTTCTACTGGTCATGTATCAAGTGTTATCTTTCCGTTTATTTCGCGCACACAACTTCAGATAACGCATATTTTATTGGGATTTCCCTGGTAGTTTTTCAGGGTCAAACATGTTCGCACTTATGTTTCTTACAATGTTTTCCCTATTTTGTTACTGAGTACATGGAGGATACGCACCTGTATAAATAGCTGGTTGCCGCCTACTTTGTTTTAGTTAATTAAGGACAAGAACTACTACCAATCTACCTTCATACTACAATACTCCTCACACAAGCGTGCACATAGTATACTCTTAATACTGTGTTGTATTTTCGTACTCATGCTATAAGATCGTGCCAATACACATAATTTAAACACAATTAAAGTTCAATCCATGGATATTCAGAAATACAGTGGTTTGCTAATAATGCTATTAGAGAAGTGATTATCTACTGTAAACAGCTACTGGAATATGCTGGTAGAAATTGGCTTTAATGATTACAGGTAATTGTGAGGATAAGGCTTGTAAAGTAGTTGGTCAGGCAGGATGATATCTGCATTCGCTTGTGTGATTCCAGTAGTTTAACTTCCAGATAGTCAAGAGTCATATTTTCAAATTCAACTTTGGTATCACATAGAAATATTAATATACTGTTGAGGAAAGCTGATTCAAAAGCCAAGTAAATCAGGCTAGGCTTAATTATCTTTATCATAGATTGAGATTATGTAGTAAAGCTTACTTAAAGATACTGATACAGATTGTGCCTATGTAAAAGTTATAATATGAATAAGATATCTTCTTGCCTGCCTGCATACTTATTCACACTACTAAGGTACAAGTTGCACTTTATTCAATACAATATCACAATTTTCGCATTCTTCCCTAACCTGACCGGTGAAGTTAGACAGTTACCAAAAGCTTGCTTATAAAGGAAAAAGGAAAAGGAACCAATAGGGGAAGGCACCCCACCTACAGACTTTAGACCCTTTATTACTAAGGAGGGAAAGTCCAGCATATCCCCAATTTGTAAACCCTATAGCCACTAACTACTTAGCCAATTAAGCAGCTCTATGAGTACAGTATCCATCATCTCTCAAGTCCTCCGTTTGCTTGCAACCAGTAACCCCAGTGCATAGTATATCAATAACCGCTTTCAGATACTTGACAAAAAAGATAACTAATAGGTTACACATACACTGCACTTGACTTTCTTTAAGGAAATCTTTCTGATTGTTCTTCAAAACTACCACTTGATTATAGATGAACTGAAGGAAAATATTTAGGCCCTGATGCAGGAGGTCTATATACTACAAAAGTCCATTCCACCCCCTGCTACACCTGCTGTAATTCTCTTTCCATTTGCAAAACTAAAGCCTTCCAATTTCTCCCTAAAGCTTCATACCTAAGCTGACCACCTTCTGGCTGCAGCTATTCCTAGACTATAGCTACACTTATAGACTACTGGGTTTAAGAAGGACAGGTGAACGACTATAGAACCAGGTAAAGATATGCAGTAGTTCCAAGGTCAAATGTATCCAAGAAAGACTTACAACTTAGAAAGTGCCTAAAGTTATATGAACTCTGCCTTATAATCAAGAACCCAGGCAGGCACTTAAACACATTTAACTATACCTTGTAAAGCTTATAAAGCAAGCTCTATGTAGTTGTAATGACCTCTAGATCAGTTGGTATAGCTTACCGGACCTCAGCCCAGCCTGTGGTCCTACCAGGACGTGGACAGGAATGGTACCAGACACCTGCAAAGTGACATAGAAACCATAAGTACCTTTCATGAAGAAAGGGTACTTAGGTACCTAGTTAGATAGGATAACCTAGCAAGGCCGGGTAACCTTGGTGCACACTTAGGTAGGGTAACCCCGCTAGCCAGGTTAACCCGGAGCTACAGTCAGGCAGGGTAACCCTCTTGAGTAGGGTAACCCGGAAGCATGGTTAGGCAGGGTAACCCTTTAGATAGAGTAACCCATCTCCTCAGTTAGGCAGGGTAACCACTTAGGTAGGGTAACAGGGAGCCATAGGAAAACATGGTAAGCAGTGTAGACGCCACAGGCGTGCTACATTCGTGTAACCAGGTGTTTCGGGCTGGTGGAATAGCGTGTAACAAATAGGTCACTTACGCCGAACCTTCTCGTGATGCAAAGGGGCGTTACACCGACTTCCGCAGAGATTTGCACCATGATAGGGCCTAGTTACCCTACCTTGGGGATCGCGGATGAAATCGTGGACCTCAAGTTACCCTCTCCTAACATTACGCAATACACGAAATCCTACTACAAGTACTCCAGGGTAGTTGGAGTGATTTTGGCGCATCCAACAGCCCCTTGCGGCACCCACATTCGCCACTCACGACGGGTGGGAAAGGGTGACTCTTAGTAAAAGCCTAACAAAACTTAGATATCGAAGGTGGTAGCGTAACCCCGTATACGTCACCGCCGTCCTTCCGATCAGATGCAGTCCGCAGGATATATATAGGGGTGGGCGATGCCAGACCCGGGCAAGTTGTTAGTATTGACATCAGATGGCCTTCTGAGGGTACTCTAGGTGCCTATAATCCGTATGGGAGGTATGGGGGTCCCACGGAATAGCTATCTGGGAGTCGGGGATAAACGGAGGTTTGTCTGGATAAAACTCTACTACTTACACAACGATAGCCCAGGCGCTATACCATTACTGAGGGACGTTACAGGACTCTAAGAGGCATTGAGTCTTATCACCGCTAAGGTGATCCCTGAACGGTTTGCTATAGGTAGCGCCTATTTAGGTAACTCAGTAAAGACACTTACCGGGGGAGCTATGCAGTAACAAGAAAAGCTGCCGATAGGCCAAGTAGACACAGTTGACTGCAGTGCTTGCATAGACGGAAAAGCCATAGGGCTACTGGTCTCATACCTAGGTTTGGGTTCAAAGTCGGATTGTCAGTTGGACATTGACAAGGCGGCGATCGGAAAGGTTTTTCTCTCCTGCAGGCATAATCAAAATGCATTGTAGAAAACCTTTATGATTGAGCGGACTCAACTTATGCGAGCGATCCACAGGCCCTGAAGTTAATTCCGGCAGGGCCGTGTGTCAGATGATCCTAGAGTGGAGAAGGGAGCCCTCTTAACTGTCAGAGTAGGGATGGGTGTCGTTGGCTTTATATTTCTACTTAAGTAAACACGAAAGGCACTCTACTCTGATAACCAACTATCCTCACGAGAAGACATGAATTGAGTAAAGCTCTTGCTTAACGATATTAAGTTTTATCATTTGATTCAGTTACTTTATCATTACCTTCTGTGAACTTTGCGTTGAGTCTTGTGGTGCGGTCGCAACCTTAGAATCCATCTTCCTATTGGGTGCCCCCGTTACAGTATATCGTTAGGCTCTTCTCTTAACTCTCTCCTGAGAATTGTTGCTCCTCAAGACCCCTTTCTGACATTAATGAGTACTGGTAACCTTGTCAGGAACAAGAAGCCCAGGGTGGAAACTATTATGTCTGAAATGTCTCTTACGCGTTCACAACGGACTACCGTTCCTCCCACACCGGGTCCCCTCTTCAACTCCGATGTTATCGCAGACCTAAGGGGCCTTGGTTGGGAGGCGGTTACGAAGTTGATTGAAGCGGCACCCATTTAGGTGCCTGAGGAATGTCTGACCATGGTGGTCCCCCATCCTAGGGCACTCATAGAATCCATCACCCACAATCCCTCGGTGATGGTACGTGAGGCGGTCCCTGAAGGGGTTACTTTTGAACGTTTTACCCACGAAGTCTTTTAGAATTACATCCTACATGAAGTAGGCAGTAGGTTCGTGAAAGCACAGTCCCAAATAGAATGCTTTGTGGAGGCAAAGCAGACCTATATCGAAGAGAAAATGGTCAAAATGGCCACCGACTGGGTAAAGAAGGTCCAAGATGCCTATCTCCAGCAGGTCATGACAGTGCAAGCGCTGAAGGGTCGCCTAAAGGCCCTCCAGTAGGCTGTGAGTCAAGGAATCAGCATCGATTCCGAAAATGATTTGATTATGGAGCAAGCTCCTGCGCTTCCCCTTGTTCGCACAGGACCGATCACTTTTGCCACGCACTTTGCGGAAGCCATGGCAAATGTAAAATGGCATCAGCATTTAACGCCTCATGCCAGGGATGCTTTGAGACTTGGCCTCACTCCAGGCACATCGCTGGTATCACATTTTGCCCTCGCTGTTGAAGCCCGCCTAGCCAGCCGATCTCGGTGCCCTTCTGGCTCAGGCACGGTGCGGAGGTCTTCACGCCTCGCAGGGGTAACAAAGGATAAGGAACCCGCAAAACCTAAAACTATGGCCGCCGTTGCAGCCCTTCCGGCTGAGCCATCAACACCAACTATAGTTTTAGAAGCTGAGCGACCATATGTGGTGGCGGAGGCAACTCCCTTGTCAGCCACACCACAAAATCCGGCACCGCTTGTCCTCCCGACAGCACCGCTGGCTCCAGCCAAACCCACGGGCAGCGCCAGGAGGACTGGGTTTCCAGAGGTAGAAGTGCAGTCGGCTACGGCTTATTGTTCTCCTGCTTGTAGGATCGAGGGAAGACCAGATGGGAATATCGCATTTCACCATAGCCCGCCATGTACGAAAGGGAACGGTGAACCGATAATGCAAAATCTCAAAGGTCCGAAGTTGAAAAAGACCCACTGTCGTTTCTGTGGTTTAGAAGACCATACGGATGTTGGAGCTTGTCCCCACTTACAACAGTTAGTTCTGAGGGGAGTGGATAAGGTCCTTGCTGCTAAAGGTCTTCCATCCCCCGCACCTCCCAGAAGACTGTTTTCCCCTACGGAAGCTTCTCTCCCAGAAGCCAGTCACGAAAACTTGGAGGACAGCTTTAGCGGATATGAGGAAGCATTGGGACTCCGCGGTGGAAACCCTGGTGGAGATGGTGGTAGTAAACTACCAGGTGGTGGAAACGTCAGCGAGGCAGGAGAACCGTGTGATTCCAACTTCTCGAGCAGTAGCGACGAATCCTCCTTCTCCCTCCCCGTTCTCAGCAGATTTCTGGGCCGACGCAAGTCGCGCTGGAATGAGGCTAAGAAGCAACGGTATGATGAGCGGTGTCAAGCCTTGACGGGCTTTCTTCGAAGATCCAACAAGAAATCCCACAGTCGGCAGAAGAAGCCCGTTAAGTTGGGGATCAAAGGGTTCAATGGAGACCCACTTGCCACGCAGCGATTCATCCAGGATGCGGAGATTAGGTTTGACTAATATCGACACTGTAAGTGTGTGATATAGATAAAGTCAGCCTGATCATCGCGCATCTTGAGGGGGCCGCAAAGAAATGGTACAACAACATCCATGTGCACATTAGGCAGGATGCCCCTCAACGGGCAGGAGTAACCTTTAACCCAAGCAATGAGTTGCGCACTTGGGGAGGCTTCTGAAAACGGCTAGAGTCCAGTTTCGACGGTCACTCAGATCGGGATCATGCTCCTCGTGAGTGGAATGGTTTGGCTATGAAGCCAGGAAAGGTGGACCAATTTGTCGATGAACTCATTCGCTTAGCCAGTGAGTTGGATTATGATGCGGTAGTAGTGAAGGACAAGGCCCGCATTGGCATGAACGCTGAATTGCGAAATCCTTGGGGACTGAAAACTCCACACCCGCAAGCATACATCGATTACCTAAACCTGCTTCGCAACACCGGCCATCAGCTGGAAGACGTTGCATCCTTCAACAGAACGGTTGTTAAGGAAAAGCATACCACTCACGAAGGAGGAGATAACAGGTCACCGGTCGCAAAGCGACGACGAAAGAAGGAGCGAGGCCTTGGGAACTGATATCCCCGGCCTCAAGCGAGCACGGCCAACACCTCCCGGGTTAAGAAATCCGACTATGAAATCAAACATGGAATATTCCGTCTACTCTTATTGACAAATGCAGTCGGTTAAAGTAATGTTCGCAGTGTGGAACCGCGAGTCACTTTTGGAAACAGTGTACAGCTCCCGAACCAGTGGTGCAATCAATCAAACCCTCACGCAAGCGGTCTGCTTCTGAGGCTGAGCATTTAGCACATACGGTATCTGAACAGCGTCGCATTGAGGCTCCACCCCCTGTTGTCAAAAGGGTTACCGAGGTCCGCGGCTCTCCTCCGATTTTGGAGGTTTACCGATAGAAGTAATTAGGTAAGCCCTTTAGGCAGTGTCTGAGAAACCAGAAAGCTGACTACCACTCTTTGCAATAAGGCGCGGAGGAAAAGGGTAGAAGGAAAGGGAAATTGGACTAGGTGAGTCCCCTCACCCTTACAAAAGAACAAGGCTGATCCGCAACTGTCAGGACTGGGTGGGATTACGGGTTTTCTTTAGTTAAGTTTTTGCGAGGGTTTATTTCTTATTTCCTTTATTGTTTGCTTTCCTTGGGGAAGACCGATAGAGATGGTCTGGTTTCTTTGGTTTTGTTTCACTTATGTATATCAATCAGGCAGGACTTGATTAGGCAATTGAACTTATTTACAAGTTTACCTGAGGAGGGTTAAATACCCGAAATCTCGCAGGCGTGATTGTAAACACCCAAACCTGATTATATAACGAGAGATACGTTATGACGCTTGAGCGAACAAAACCTGTTAGCGAAGAAAGACCCTCTAAGCGGCCGAGGCTAGTTGGCCCGCCGCCCCACACTATCACAATACACGTGAAAGTCGGCTTGGACTGGAATTTCAAGAAGTATAGAAATAGTATGGTAGCCTTACTTGTGTTGGAGAGTGGCGCTACGGGTGCCGTGCTAACTAGCACGTGGGTTAAGAAAGCCCTATTACCATGTGTCCGTCGGAAACATCCGCCACCAATCACTGATGCAAGTGGCAACCAGATTCCAGAGTCCGGGGAACATTACACCACGATGGTGAGAATGAAGATAGGCGACCATGTGAATGATATAAGGTTCGAACTTGCGGATATGCCAGACACCAAGGTAGACGGCTATCTTCCGATGTCGTGGTTGAAGGACCACAATCACAATATTGACTGGTAAACTGGGATTCTGAAGTGGCGTTCAGAATACTGTAAGACAAACTGTGTTGTCGATAAGTGACGAAAGGAGTTTGTCACTAGTGAAGAACTCCTAGCCGAGGATAGTAGTCAGGTGTACCTTTTGGGTATGGCAATATATACTGGAGAAGATGGCAAGGACATTAGTGTCAGCCTACTACCAGAATATAGGGATTATGCAGATATTTTCAGTCAAGAAAATATTACTTCCCTTCCCCGGCATACAGAGTTTGATCACAGGATTGATTTCGAGTCGGAGGCCAAACCGCCATCGGGGCCCATATACCCCCTCTCTAAGCGAGAATTAGATGTACTATATGACTACATCCTGGAAATGGAGGAACAAGGGAAGATCCGGCGTTCTACATCGTCCGCCGGAGACCCTATCCTCATTGTGTCGAAGCCAGATGGAACGCTTCGGTTATGTATCCAATATCTAGGACTTAATAAGATAACTATTAAGAATAAGTATCCTTTGCCTTTGATGAACGAGCTACGAGATAGCCTCGGGAAAGCCACAGTGTTCACTAAGCTGGATCTAAAAAATGGCTATTATCTCCTCAGTATGGCACCGTGTGAAGAATGGAAAACCGGCTTTAAGAGTTGTTATGGCCTGTATGAGTATACGGTAATGCCGTTTGGGCTATGAAACGCACCATCTTCCTTCCAGAGTATGATCAATAGCGTATTCAGGGATATGCCTGATGCTGGAGTCATCGCCTATATGGATGACATCTTGATATACTCAGAGACGATCGAAGAACATGTTTCGTTAGTTCGTCAGGTAATGGAGAGACTGTGCAAGGCAGGTCTTTGCGTTAGCATAAAGAAGTCCACCTTCCACCAAGGGGAAGTTGAATACCTAGTGTATAAGATATCTGAGCATGGGATATCTATGACGACTCGTAAGGTAGAGAAGATCAAGGCTTGGAAGACTCCTCTGAACGTACCTGACGTTCAATGCTTCATGGGCTTTGCAAACTTCTATCGTCGATTCATCAATGGATTTAGTAAGGTAGCAAAACCTCTGATGGATCTGACCAAGAAGGATCTAAAGTGGGACTGGTCGCCCGCTTGTGAGCGGTCATATGAACATATAAAAGAGTTGTTCACCACTGGTCCCATTCTGACACACTTTGATGGCTCTCGTCCAACTAAGTTGGAGATAGACGCCAGTGATTTCGCATTGGGTGCTGTGCTATCCCAATTATGTTATGACCAGAAATGGCACCCAGTGGCCTATCACGGTAGGGAGTTCCTACCTGCGGAGGTGAACTACGATGTTCACGAAAAAGAGATGACGGTGATCGTCGCAGTATTCCAGGAATGGGATCATCTATTGCGCTCGGTGGAGGACCAGATTGTGGTATATACCGACCACAAAAATGTGGAGTACTTTAATAGTACCAAGGTCCTAAACCGGAGGCAACACCGCTGGGCGGAATTCATAAAGCCCTTTAACATCAAGGTGGTATACCGAGAAGGCCGGCTTAATGAGAAGGCAGATGCGTTATTGCCGCGTAGGGACTACCGCCCGGACGGGGGGAGAGATCCTCAACCTCAAACATTTTTTCGTCCTGGGCAGTGGCACATACAGCAGGAACGAGACCTCCTGCGCCCACAGATGCTTCTTACTTCTCAAGGGTTTCGCCTGCAGTCTGGATTTCTGACAGCCTTGCGTGCTGCTGCCAAACTAGATCAGGCGTACCAGGTAGTACTGAAGGCAGTGGTTAACAAAAGTAACACTATGGATGCCCATTTCGACATGGAAAAGGACTTGCTCACCTACAAGAATCGGTGGTATGTTCCAAAAGACGAGGGGCTCAAGCGAACAATCATGGAAGCAGAACATGATTCACGAATCGCTGGACACTTAGGAACATACAAGACAATAGCAGGAGTTAAGGCAAATTCTACTGGCCAAGAATGGAGGAAAACATCACTGAATATATTTGGACTTGTGATGTATGCCAAAGAAGCAAAATAATCCGGCATAAGAAGTATGGCTTGCTGGAGCCTATTGAAGTTCCGATGTGACCATGGAATTCTATTTCCAGGGACTTCATTGTGGCATTACCAAACTCAGAGGGATATACAAAGATTTGGGTCATAGTGGATAAATTCTCCCAGATGGCTCACTTTATCCCTTTAGCAACTGAGGTGCCCATAAAGGAACTTGCTCTCATATTTCTGAAGGTGATTTGAGGTTTGCACGGGCTGCCAGAATCGATCATTTCTGATCGCGATACCCGTTTCACATCCAAGTTTTGGATGAGTCTCAAGGATCTACTACAGGTCAAACTCCATGTATCTACGGCCTTCCATCCTGAAACAGATGGGCAAACTGAGAGGTTTACTCAGACCTTAGAATAGTATCTAAGAAGTTACTGTTCCTACCAGCAAGACGATTGGGCTGCACTACTACCCTTAGCGGAGCATGCATACAATACGTCGGTATCCGAGTCGTCGAAGGTGTCACCCTTCGAGGCGAACTACGGGTTTGTGCCACGGACCAATTTGTCCCGGGCCGTGTCTGATCATCAGAGTATACACCCAAACAGTGAACTTGTCGTAAAGGATTGGTAGGGTACATGGCAAGACATTCGAGAGACACTACAAAGGGCCCAGGAACGACAGCGGAAATGGAATGACCAGAAGCGTCTTCCATCATCGGAGTATGTCACCCTGGAGGATATTTTCCAAGGCAGAGCTAAGAAGGCAGACCATGTTATGTTGGACCGATGTAACATTCGCACTAAGCGACCTATGGAGAAACTAGACTATAACAGATTTGGACCTTTTGTAGTTAAGAGGTGAATAGGGACACGGGCTTATGAACTACAGCTGCCTGCAAGGTGGACAATCCATCCGTTCTTCAATGTGGGACTTCTGGAACCTTACTGTGAGGATCTGGTAGGCAGACCTCCTAAAGCCATACCAGAACCTAACATAGTTGATTCGGAGCCCAGCTATATAGAGAGAGCCATAATAGATAGCCGTTGGTATGGAAGTTTGAAAGCAAAATTCCCACACCGGTTTGTACAATACTTGGTGTCGTGGGAAGGGTATGGCAGTGAAGAAAGTTCATGGGAACTGTTCGAGATGTTGAAAGGAACTGCAGCTGAGGCATTGCTGGGTTTTCATGACCGGTAGCCTGCTAAGCCTAGGGATCACCGTGTATGAAAAGTACCTAAAAGGGGGATAAGTGGGAAAAAAAAAATTAGCTTACACAAGAAAACTAAGTCTGAGGACAGACTTATGGAAGATGGGAGTAATGTAACGACCCCTAGATCAGTTGGTATAGCTTACCGAACCTCTACCCACCCAGTGGTCCTACCAGGACGTTGACAGGAACGGTACCAGACACCTGCAAAAAAACATAGCAACCATAAGTACCTTTCATGAAGAAAGGGTACTTAGGTACCTAGTTAGATAGGGTAACCCCGCAAGGCCTTGTAACCTTGGTGCACACTTAGGTAGGGTAACCCCGCTAGAGAGGGTAACCCGGAGCTACAGTCAGGCAGGGTAACCCTCTTGAGTAGGGTAACCCGGAAGCTTGGTTAGGCAGGGTAACCCTTTAGTTAAGGTAACACATCTCCTCAGTTTATCAGGGTAACCACTTAGGTAGTGTAACAGAGAGCCCTAGGAAAACATGGTAAATAGTCTACACACCGCCGCGCGTGCTACATTAGTGTAACCAGGTGTTTCTAGCTCGTGGAATCGCGTGTAACAAATAGGTAACTTACGCGGAACCTTGTGTTGACGCAAAGAGGCGTTACACAGACTTCCGCAGATATTGGCACCATGATAGGGCCCACTTACCCTAACTTGGGAATCGCGGATGAAATCGTGGACCTCAAGTTACCCTCACCTAACGTTACACGAAACGCGAAATCCTACTACAAGTACCCCAAGGCGGTAGGAGTGATTTTGGCGCGTCCATCACCCCCTTGCGGCTCCCACGTTCGCCCCTTGCGACGGGTGGGAAATGGTGACAGTAGGTAAAAGCCTAACAAAACTGAGAAATCGAAGGTGGTAGCGTAACCCCATATACGTCACCGCCGTCCTTCCTACCAGATGCTCTACGCAGGATATATATAGGGGTGGGAGACGGCCGACCCGGGCAAGTTGTTAGTATTGACATCAGATGGCCTTCCAAGGGTACTCTAGGTGCCTATAATCCGTATGGGAGGTATGGGGGTCCCACGGATTAGCTATCTGAGAGTCGGGGATAAACGGAAGTTTGTCCGGATAAAACTCTACTACTTACACCACGATGGCCCAGGCGCTGTACCATTACTGAGGGACCTTACAGGACTCTAAGAGGCATTGAGTCTTATCATGGCTAAGGTGACCCCTGAACGGTTGGCTATAGGTAGCACCTATTTAGCCAACTCAGTAAAGACACCTACCAGGGGAGCTACGCAGTCACAAGAAAAGCTGCCGATAGGCCAAGTAGACACAGTTGACTGCAGTGCTTGCATAGACGGAAAAGCCATAGGGCTACTGAGTCTCATACCTAGGTTTGGGTTCAAAGCCGGATTGTCAGTTGGCCATTGACAAGACAGCGATCGGAGAGGTTTTTCTCTCCAGCAGGCATAATCAAAGTGCATTGCAGAAAACCTTTATGATTGAGCGGACTCAACTTATCCGAGCGATCCACAGGCCCTGATGTTAATTCCGGAAGGGCCATGTGTCAGATGATCCCTGAGTGGTGAAGGGAGTTCTCTTAACGGTCGGAGTAGGGATGGGTGTCGTTGGCTTTATAATTCTACTTAAGTAAACGTGAACGGCACTCTACTCTGATAACCAACTATCCTCTCGAGAAGACTTGAATTGAGTGAAGCTCTGGCTTAACGATATTAAGTTTTATCATTTGATTCACTTATTTTATCTTTACCTTTTTTGAACTTTGCTTTGAGTCTTTTGGTGCGGTCACAACCTTAGGATCCATCTTCCTATTGGGTGCCCCCATTACAGTAGTATCTACCCTCTACACGTTCCAAAATGGGGAAACTATTACACCCACCTCTATAGATATATTTCTGGCCACCTATTAAATTATTAAGGTGCGTGATATATTACACCCTATACCTACATCTACTTTCATCTATGTGAACTCACCAACCACCAATCTTTATGTTATGCAATCCTCATGACTATTTCTATTATCGCAAAGGCAATGGAACTGACTAGATATAATACAGGTTTTCCCTTACTACTATATGCTTGTTGGCTTACATCAAACTAGGTTACGGCTATGAAGTGGCTATAAAGTAGGCCTCAACTATTGTCATTTCAATCACTGACCCAAAGCTCTTGAGTCTGTTGGGAAACTGCTTGGAATATTCCCCTAACTATATGATATCTAGAATTGTTTGTGCTTCAACCCCCCCAATCCATATTCTAATAACCATCGGTTTAGTTACTACAGCAATAAGTACATCAAGTGAGCAATTTACTGATAGCTCATTGGTCTTGGCTCTAGTAGGGTATAGACTTATCCTGGAAATGTATGTTGAATATATGGCTGCTTAAGTAGAGTTTCAATCTGCCTATATGTTAGCTGTGATGGTACCAATATGCTCACTTGCCCCAATGTTCTTCCAGGCCAAGGAAGTTCCACTAATGAGAATGTTGATGTTATTGAGAAAGGCTTAGTTTTTACATGATTGCTACAATAGTATTATAGTAGATATATAGCCATTAGATGGTGCTTTCAGCTTATAATTTTACCTTAAAATTTGTTAGTTCACTATTTGAGCCCATAGGGAGGGAGTATTTTTTTGTTATGAGATTTTTTTAGCCCATAGGTCTTTGTAAATGCAAGGATTTTCCTGTACTCAGTACGAATCAAACTAAAAATATACTAATTCAAAGGTTTTCCTGCTTGTAAGAAAATGTGTAAAGGTCAGGAGGCACTTCAAAACTTATATACCATGTATTAGTTGTGATAAACTATATATATTTTTGTAGTAATTCGGTATCTCACTAAGTAATTTCCGTCAGCCATCAGAGAGTCGGTTTTGTTTTACGGAGAAACAATACTTTCCCTTACTAATTGATATACTCCCTAAGCTCTTCTGTCTCTCATAGTGGAATATGTGGCTTATCAAGGACACCAGTTCTTGTTTTTGAAGTTAAAAGCAGAGCTATCAGTTGCTGAAGCTGCCAATATTCTCTAAGAAAACTTAAGCACTAATTTGATTGTTGGCCATATTAGCTGTTACCAGTTTTACTGGTATTGTCTTACCTGCTTACTATATGAATTATAGATATGATGGATCGAATGCTAAGTTATATTATTATACACACTGAATCAACTTGTTTCTGATAGGTCAGTAGACCTCAAGAAGGAATTTAATAGAGTCAGGAGATGTCCCCTCCCTAGAGCGAAGTATTCTCCTTGGTTTAATCCTAACCAAGCAATTGAGCCCTTGACCTTTGAAATATTTTTCCAATGATTGTATACAATAGACCTCAGTATAACGAATTATAAACTAAATCAACCTGAAGGGCAAAGAGTGGGCCAAGACCTGTATGAGTACCTATTGGGGTTTAGCCATCTAAGTCTACTTTGTCCTTGATATCAATACTCACCTTCTGGGTGTCGTATAGTGTAACCGGTATGGGTTGCATTTGTTGAGGCAGACAAGGCTAAGGGAAAATAGCACAGCTAGTTAGGGGCTAGTTTGATTTATCATTCTTTTCAAGTATTATTTGATTTATAGTTTCTTTTATGTTGGGTGTCATATATCAGGCTGATACCATGTATGTTTTATTGTTTTGTTTTATGTATCGGAATAATACATATTTTGTTTGCAGTACTATATAGATTCATGAAGCTTTTGTTTTATTGGAGGACATTACAAGCGGAGCTTGGTTATATCCATTGATTGGAAATCAAATGGAATGATATGGAAAGCTTAGGAAATGCGAGATCATGTATTTAAGAGTGCCCCTCAGGAGCTTAAACAGGGCAGACTTCGACAGACAGAGTTTTCAATATACTTGGTTGAGCATTTACTTCTTTTCACTAACCACGAAACTACCGCAAGTAAGTCTAGGACTTAGCGAGGCTGGCCATAATATAATCGACAGCTGTTTGACAACCTATTCAGATCTCTATTAGTAATATTGACTTGAAGTACTGACAGTTTGGGATCTGAGTTACTATCGTTATACCTTACCGAGGCGCATACCTCTTAATGCCTGATATACCCAGGTAGGCGTTACATTTTTTTAACTTCAACAAGTAGTTGAGTTAGAAGCAGGCAGAGGTTAGGAAACCTCAGGCTTGCAAGTAGTAACCAGGATTAGGTGACGCGCAACTGCAGACGAGGTCAGGTAAGCAGATCCTGTGCCTGGTACTTACCAAAAGTAAGGCAGTGGGAGCACCAAAGGCGAATAATCATTGGCATCCAGGTTCAAAGTAGACGAAGCAGGAAGACAGTTATCATGAGACCAAGCAATGCAATTGCTAGTGGAATTGGGGAAAGAACTAGGCAAAGAAAAAGTGAGATATTTACCAGACTTCACCAGTACGCTAAAGGGATTGAAGGAGAGGCAAGCAGCAGCAGCCAAGGACGATCCAAGAAGCTCTGACAGCGAAGAGACCTCGTATAGCTCTCATGATTCTGACGACATTTTGAATCCAGGATCTAGTAATACGCC
The DNA here is from genome assembly GCA_003316355.1 of Tuber calosporum. Classification (NCBI taxonomy): domain Eukaryota; kingdom Fungi; phylum Ascomycota; class Pezizomycetes; order Pezizales; family Tuberaceae; genus Tuber; species Tuber calosporum. The sequence goes on from QFET01001500.1 coordinate 35,530, forward strand.
AGTGGCTAGAGAACTACCAGTACAATACAGCGAAGCTTTGTATTAAGGTTCCTATATCTAAGAAGTTTAGTGGTGAAAGAGAAGACCATAAGCCCGAGGAGTTTGATCATTGGTACCTGTGAGTCAATTTATACCTAACACTACATAGAATCAACTCCTGAACCGATGGAGAGGGAAACTATTAGATACTGTACACAGAAGGTAAAGCTCTGGAAGCTGCTTTCCAGGCGGCAGAAACCTATAGCGAATATATGACCTGAGATCAGTTTTTCCCCTGGTCAAGAGAGCGATTCCAGTCATCCAAGCACAAGGATTACTTTTACAAATGATTCCACGAGATTGAGCCTGTCAAGAATGGGAACTCACTCTGTATCACCACTGTGGCTACAGACATGTTAATATACTGATCATGATCACCAGAAGCAACCATTTCCGAATATGCTTTCATCCAAAGGTTCTTCCAATGCATGCACATTAGGCTAAGGCGAGATGTTGAAACATGGTATGATTCTAGCAAAACAATCCTGATCACGATCGCCTATACTGACAGATTTGTTTCAATCCTACACGATTCAGGAGCCTATGGAAAGGATAAGCAAAAGGATTGATACAAGGAAGACAACCGCAAGAAGGACAACAAACCTAATTGGAAGAAAACAGAATCAAACAAAATAAAGATTGCAAGAGAAAAAGGAGCATGCTTTACCTAGGGTGGTCAAGGACATATTGCAAAGGATTGTTGCAACAAAAGCGACAAATGCAAAGGAAAGAATCCCAAGAAGGAATCATTATCGAATCGAGCTAAAGAAGCCAGAAGCAAAGATGAAGAATAGGTCAACAACCTAGAAGTCGAGACAATGGCATCAGCATAGAACACGCTACACAAGAGTGATAAGAGTCACACAAAATTGGAAGGAATGATTCTCATTAACAGCAAACAAGCGAGAGTCCTATTTGATACAAGAAATATATGAACTGACCTATTGCGCGCCACCTATGTTACAACACGTGGAATTCCAAGTACTGAAATAGCAACTCCAGCAAACATCCATATGGCTATTAAAGGGTCACGATCGGAATCATTGAAATAATGTACTACCAGCTTAGTGATTGGTAAGATTAAGACTACTGGCAATAAAATAATAGTGGGGAACTTAGCCAAGTACGATACCTTGATTGGAATGCCATTGCTATCGCGAAACAAAGTATCAGGCGAATGTGGAAAGCTGAGGATACACTTTCCTAATCATAATATATGGGTCTATTTTACACCATCAAGTACCAGAATTCGGGCAGATGTGTGAAGCACAGAAGAGATAATTGAAGAATACCCGGAGGTATTCTCAGATCTGATTCCTGAAAGGTTACCACCTTTAAGGAAGATCGACCAGCAATTCAGATTGAAGGATCACGAGAATCTGAAAACGAGGCCAACTTACTTACCCTCAGAATAGTACGTGAATCGACTCAAAGCATGGCAAGACCAGAAAGAGCCACAAGGAGTCATCCAAAGAGCATAAGTGCCAGGAGCAGCATCCATGTTTGTGTCAGTCAAAGGGTAGACTGAAGGCAGTATCAGATGTCTAGCAGAACTTGTAGTGAGATATGATAATTCTCAGAAGGATGATAAACTAAATCTGAACCAAAGGAGACTATTCTAGCCTTTAGGAAGGGGGCGATGTTGAAGCAAGATCGACCTATGCGATGCCTATTTTCTATCTGGGTTAACCTTGACGATGTCAAATACAACAGTTTCAGAACACCCTTCGCAGGTTTTTGTCAGCAAAGTTATGTTACAAGGTGACATGAATGCACCAAGAAACATTCATAAAGATCATGTCAGACCTACTCGCCGACTACCTTTGAGAAACTATGACGGTATACAGAGACAATATGGACATAATCTCAGTTACAGAGTCCGACCACGTGAAATACATCAAACCAGTATGTGACAGGTTGGAAAAAGCGGAGTTTTTTCCAAGCTGAATGTAGGCGGACTTCTTTCCAAGCTGAAAATTGTCAGACTTCTTTGCAAAGGAATTACAAGTTCTAGGCAACGTTATCGATGACAAGGGGGTTCGTGCATCCCCTGAAAACATCTTGAGGATTGAGGAGTGGGAATTACTAAAGAATAAAAAGCAGCTTCAGGAGTTCCTAGGATGGGTAAACTACATTAGCTAATGTCTCCCACATATCGCCACTATCACAGCACCCTTGACAGATCTTACCAGATATGAGTATCTTGTTAGGACAGTAACACATGCTCTATCCATCGAGAAAGTGAAGGAGTTCGCCAAACCCAATCAGGTCATTAGACCAATAAACCACCCCTCATGACAAAAGAGATGACTTATCACTGTTGCCTCTGACTCAGGGGTAGCAGCTTGGCTAGGACAAGGAGATACACCTGAAACAGCGAGGCCTGCAGCATTCCATCGCCAAAAATTCACCAACTCACAAATCAATTAAGGAACTACCAACAAGGCGGCACTTGAAATTATGGATGCCTTAAACCCCTTTGATCATATTATTGCAGGGCATGAATTTACGATAATAGCCGACCACCAACTTATGGTGTACCTGAAAACAGCCAAGAACCACTCACGCAAGCAGCTGAGCTGGCAAACCCATTTTGGTAAATACGAGGTAATGATATGTTATAGGACTAGAAAGGGAAATTATTTAGCTGACACGCTTGCCCATCTTGATAAGGAATTTGATCCAGAACGAAACTACGCTTAAGACCCTACCTATGAACAAGATTCAAGCCCCCATAAAATACCTTTTACTGCCTCCAATTAGTCGCGCTTTGAACTACTTCCTATTAATGAACCAGTTCCCTCTGAGAACTCTGATAGTTCTATTAGAGCATGAAACAATTGTGGAGACAGAGTCACCCTATTGATCAGCGTTGATGAGAGAAACTATGCGGCCATGGATCGTAGTGCATGCTATGATCGCCCGTGTACTATCTATAAGGACGAGAAGCTCAGAGACAAGATTGTGGTACCAGTACTAGTATCTAACTACAAAGAAAGGATTAGCATCTTGGTACTTTTACCACCATTACTCAACCTGGAAGCAGTCAGGCGACGATCAAATGAACAACTTGGATACATGAGTACAGCGAACTAGGTACTGGGGAGTCTTACACCTAACAATCCACAGGGCCCAAGCCGCCTCTCTTCTCCCTTGCGGCACTTGGCCAATCTAGGATTATACCAGTTATCTAGCCACCTACCCTCCCTCACCACTAGTGTACTCTCTGAAAGGTATATGAAGATCTTGAGGAGGAGGAATACTACTCCTGGAGCGAGCACAAGATGAACAGGATACGGCAGCTGTAGTGGTTGAGATAAGTAGCTAATAGAGAAGACAAATGGTGAAAGCCTACAGTACTGATAACCTGTACAAATAAGCTACTGACACTAGCAACACAGGGAGAGGTGGCAAGCTATCCCACTACAAGATTTGCTATAGACTGATATATAGAATGACCAGGGGTAGTCAAGATTGCCTTTACATACCTAAAGGACACGCTGTGAATGGAATGACGCTCAGGGAGATCATTGATGATGAAATTCACAACAGAGGACATCACACGGCAGATAGTAACCTACTCTATGCTACAGAATGTACATTCTGGCCAGAGATGAGGAAGGATTTCTGAGACTAGGTTCACCAATGCGATTTACGCCTAAGGAATACGGAATGCAACCACCTACCTGAAAGAGAGGCAAAGTCTATGCCAGTACCCTCTGAGATATTCACCTCTTTTGAAATTCTACAATTCGTTTCATATGTATATTTCCTAAGATAATATTGATTTTATCTCTGCTTGGTTATTTCTAGTTTACTTAGGGAAACTACGGACATTACTACAGCTAGAGTATATGATATTCTCGGTTATATTTCATGATAATGTTTGAGAATTAATGCATATATGTCTTATGTTATGTGCGGGATTTCTCCGTTATCTTTCCATGTATAGTGACCTTTTACCGGTGATGTATCTTGTGTTATCTTTGCGTTTATTTCGCGCACACCACTTCAGATTACACATATTTTATTGGGATTTCCTTGCTAGTTTTTCAGGGTCAAACATGTTCGCACTTATGTTTCTTACAATGTTTTCCCTATTTTGTTACGAGTACAAGGAAGACACACACTTGTATAAATAGCTTGTTGCCGCCTACTTTGTTTTAGTTAATTAAGAACAAGAACTACAACCAATCAACCTTCATACTACAATATTCCTCAAACAAGCATGCACATAGTATACTCTTAATACTGTGTTGTATTTTCGTACTCATGCTATAAGATTGTGCCAATACATATAATTTAAACAGGTTATGAGCCCGGTATATCCATAGCTATACGACTTATACTAACACGCTATCCTCTTTCTCTAAAAAATAGATTCCTTCGGACACGAAACAAACCTCTTTCACCGAAAAGTATTTCGTGTAACAACGAAAGATTTTCACTCGAAAAGAAGCATCAGTTGAAACGAAACATCGTTTGCGAAATGAAAAATTATTGGCAAATCGATACGAAAAAGTCTTGGCGCCACTGCCTAAATTATAATATTTTCCTCCCTTACTAAATCCGAGTTCTTACAGAAAGTGCAATTTTCTAACTTCAACTACTCGTAAGTGCAAAGCAAAGTACCGATACTTAGCAACCAAAGTCACTTTACATTTAGCGATCAAAAATGGCCACGGCAGAAACCACCGTTCCTCCTCCAGAAACTCCTGCAACAAACCCCAGATCTTATGCCAACAACTCCAAACGTAGTTGGCCAACCAGTAACTAATTTAACTCCATCCCAAAGCGCACTGGGCCTGGTAACTAAAGGCCCAGGAGAGATATCTCCGAATATGTCCTCATTTTATATAATTGCTGGGACATAGTAAGGGAAAAGGAAACTCTACTGGAGGAAGAAGAGGACGAGGATGGAAATACTAACTCAGAGAGACTAGATGAATTTTGCGATCGATCCCAATGGGCCTCGGCCTACTTCCTTGAAACGATTGACCACCAATGGCTTATTTTGTTGGTCACTCACAAAATACTCCACGCCATCTGGAAAGCGTTATAAGACGAATTTCCTAGTGCAAACACCACCTCCTGTTAGGAACAACTCAACGCTGTCCTTGATACCAAGTACAATACCTCTGTACCTATTGCAGACCATATCAACAAGTACGATATCCTCTGGAATCGAATGGAACATTGTTGCTACTCCTCCTCTGCCGATGACCAATATGCTCTACCATATGTATTCAAATCGGTATTCGAGTCACTCCAGCCAAAGTAGCAGTTCTTCTCCGCTCCCTTCCCGAGTCGATGAGTAATATTGTCGACAATGTCCAAACCAAGGAGGACCTTACCTTCGACCATGTCAAAAACAAGTTGCTAGACATGAGACCCCCGGTTGGCCCAGAGGACGACAAAGCGTATAAAAGCGCTGATGTCAGAGGAAAAGGAAGAGAACCTCCCCAGAGACCTGCAGCCACATTCAAGACATGTACCTAGTGCAAAAAGCATTACCGCACTGCTCGTGCTGAGGGACATACCGGAAATGAGTTTAATAAACTCAAGGGTGACACCAAAAGAAGAAGGAAAAGAAAGCTGTTAGTTCAGCAAAGATCGGCAAAGAAGAAATATCTCAACCGGTCTGTACATCCACATCCCTCCTTTCTACGCAAATGACTGCTCACTCACACAACTGTGTAATCGATACTGGCGCAAGCTCACACATGATAAGCAACCTAGACCTTCTTATAAACTTCAAACCAAGTACAGGGACTGTTAAGTTAGGCGATGATACGGTAATAGATTCATGTGGCTGAGGAACTGTCATGCTCATGGCAAAACTTCAAATGGTCATGTAGCCCCTGTATTCCTAAAAGATGTTCTCTGGGTTCTGAAGTTAGGTCAAAGTAACATGTTGTCATGGCGTGGTATTGTTTCTTTAGGGAAAGGTTTTCTTTGCGTAGAAAAGGGGCGGATATGTTTGTATACAGGGAGAATAAAAGATAAGTAATATGGGGAAAGCTTGATGGTCAAGATTATGTTGTGCAAGAAAAAGAAGTAGTGGCGAACAAGATGACTTACCAACAGTGGCATGAAGCCTTCGAACATCCTTCACCATCCTACCTCAAATGGTCCAACTACTAAGACAATCCAACTATCCCAGAAGTTCCGAAAGACTGGTAGTATAAAACCTGCATTACGTCCAAATCAACAAAACGCAAACCCTAATCGACAGACAAAAGATGTTAAAATCCCTATGATTTAATCCACTCTGATTTTAGTGGAAAATTTTCAACCCCTTCTTGCGGAAACTCCTGGTACTATATTACCTTTATTGATGATTGTACACAGTAGACTTGGATTTATCCTCTTAAAGCCAAATCCAATACCATTAAAGTGTTCAACCAATTCATCAAAGAAAGACAAACCCAGGACAACGCGACTATTAAACGATTCAGGACCGATAATGGAGGAGAATATGACAATAAAGATATGACAACCATGTTTGAAAAACTGGGTATCATACATGACAATATTCCTCCCTACTCTCCGGAATCTAATGGTGTTGCCGAACGGTACAATAGGACCATTATCACATCTACACACTCTATGTTATCAGGAATTAAACTGCGTTTATGTGCCGAAGCAGTTACAACAGCTGTATACCTCTGGAACATCCTCCCTAATGGATCCATAGGAAAACTATCGCCCTATGAATTTCTCCACAACAAGAAGCCGTTAGTAAACCACCTATGCCCCTACGGGACCAAATGCTTTTCCCATATACCTGAGGAGACCAGAAAACCAGGAACAAAGTTACAGCCCCAGGCCATAGAAGGATACCTTGTTGGATATACTTCCTGCAGCAAGATATACTGTATATACATACCATCATTGCACAAGATCTCATAAACCCGTCTGCTCCACTGGACAACCAAGGTTATACTACCACTTGATCCCAAGGAACCTGCACCCTCATCAGAGACCTAGGCAACAGTCTACCCACCTTCCTACCAAAGAGCACCGGCACCTGATAAAACTCTGCCACAGTAAGCAGTTGACAAAGCAACCATTGAAGTACATCCACCTCCACCGCCTGAACATCCTGAAGATTATGACCGTCCCCAATCTCCTAAAGAAACAGCGGAACCTCTTGTACAAGAAGTACAAGCGGAAAATCCTCCTGAGATAGGGAGCAGATCTGGCAGAACCGTTAGCCCACTACAATACTTTGGCAGAAATGTTACTGTACCATCTAACGAGGATCCCAAGACCTTTACCCAAGTAGTGAAAAGCTCGCTTTAGGAACAATGGACCCACGCAATGGACGAGGAAATAAAGGCAATTGAGAAAAGTAGTACTTTCAATGAAGTAGATAAACCTACAGGACACAAGATTATTGACAGTAAATGGGTCTTTAAGACAAAGCGAAATGCTGATGGTACATTAGAAAGGTACCGTGCAATGGCTGTTGCCAAAGGATTTTCACAAGTACCGGGTTTTGACTTTGAAGATAATTTTGCTCCGTTCATCCAATATGAATCACTCCTCTTCCTCCATGCAATATGTGCTAAAAACAAATGGCAACCACAGCAATTCGATGTCAAATCTGCATTCCTTTATGATGAGTTGAAAGAAGAAGTCTATATGCGACCGTTACCTGGGTTCGGTAATGGAGATCAAGTATGGCGACTTAACCGATGTCTCTATAGACTTAAGCAATCTGCGAACAAATAGTACACTCTCCTCGCTAGATACTTAACGTCCAAAAGTTTTGCGACATCTGCCATCGACCCATGTATATTTGTTCACATTAAACACGCCATAAACATATCAGTTTATGTTGACGACATCGCTATATCCTCGGCCAACACTCCCCTAGCTTCTTCTCTCATACAAGACCTGAAAACGGCATTTGAGATCACAGACTTAGGGGAAGCTACCTTCCTACTTGGCCTATACATCACCTATACAACAGCCGGGATACATCTAGCCCAGCAACCATACATCAAGTCAGTCCTCGAGCGATATGCTATGGAAAACTCACGGCCTTTCTCTACCCCCTTACCCAAAGGCATTCAACTGCGGAAAGGGACAGTGGATGAACAGATACCGGACATGTCAATATACCAATCAATATTAGGATCACTTATGTAATGAACAACTGGTACCAGACTCGATCTAGCGTATACAATATCCTTTCTCTCACAATTTTCTTCCTGCGTGACTGAAATCCAGCTAAAGGCCTCTAAACACGTCCTTCGGTACATTCACGTTACAAAAGCTATTGGACTCTTCTACCCTTGTACAACCACAAATGCTATGAACACCTATGCGGATGCGGACTTTGCACCATGTCTCGATACCCGCAGCTCCTTCTCAGGGTAATATATTCTTTTTAACAATGCCTATATATCCTGGCGGTCCAAGAAGCAAGCCTCCGTTGCAACATCTACTACGGAAGCGGAATATGTAGCTATATCTCTAGCAGCAAGACAAATTCAATCGTACATCAAAGGTCTCTGTGACATCCGGCTTACAACACTGAACCCTTTACATGCCGATATTACTGGCCCAAATTTTCTCGCAACCGACCATCAACTTAATGAACGAACAAAACATATCGATATCAATTTTCACCAAATACTAGAAGAGATCGATAACGGTTCTTTACACTGCTGAAGGTTGCGTCATCAGAAAACCTTGCCGACATTTGTACCAAGGTACTTGTGAAACCGGCGCATGAACGGATGATGAGACTTCTGGGCTGTAAATAAAAAGGGGAAGTGTTGAAATTCTTCAATTCGTTTCATATGCATATTTCCTATGGTAATATTATTTATATCTCTGCTTGGCTATTTCTAGTTTACTCAGGGAAAGTACGGACATTACTACAGCTAGGGTATATCATATTCTCCGTTATATTTCATGATAATGTTGGAGAATTAATGCGTATATTTCTCATGTTATGTGAGGGATTTCTCGTTTATCTTTGCATATATAGTGACCTTTTACCAGTCATGTATCATGTGTTATCTTTCCGTTTGTTTCGCGCACACCACTTCAGATTACACATATTTTATTGGGATTTCCTTGCTAGTTTTTCAGGGTCAAACATGTTCGCACTTATGATTCTAACAATGTTTTCCCTATTTTGTTACTGAGTACAAGGATGACACGTACCTGTATAAATAGGTTGTTGCCGCCTACTTTGGTTTACTTAATTAAGGACAAGAACTACTACCAATCTACCTTCAAACTACAATACTCCTTACACAAGTGTGCACATAGTATACTCTTAATACTGTGTTGTTTTTTGGTACTCATGCTATAAGATTGTGCCAATACACCTAATTTAAACAACCTCCTAGGCTATCGACTTTGCAGCACCATTCAACAGGTCTGAAAACAACAAGTATGACTCAGTACTCGAAGTTGTCGATAGCGCGGTTAGATTCACTTTGTTTATTCCTACGGATTCAAACACTCAAGCAGAGGAGAGACTCACCCTCCTCGGGTACCATATCTTCACTCCACGTGCAGTACCCGCTTCAATTATCAGCGATGCAGACCCATGTTTTATCTCTTGATTTTGGGCCCAAAGCATGTAGTCTTTGCTAATCAAGCACATCAAGGCATTACCTGTACAAGACGAGACCAAAGGCCACGTTGATAGGAAGATTAGAGACCTTACGGCCACCTTGAGGAATGTTGTTAACAAGCACCAGAACAACTGGTTACTTGCACTTCCTGGGTTGCCAGCCTGTAACAATGCAGGACATTCTGATGTCCTGAATATGTCACCATTCAAAGCAGTGTATTTGAGAAGATTACCCTATGCTGTCGACTATCACAGTCAGAAACACCCAAGTGCCTGCCTCTGATGACTTGCTGAACAGACACCAGTACTTACAAAATGAGGCCTATCAATATGTCAAGATGGCGAGATTTAGGAGTACCAGGATGGCAGCAAGGAGAAGGACCACCCTCACCCATTCATATGGGCGAAAGATGATTGGTCTGGGGAAATCTATTCACAACGGAATCTGTTTGAAGTACGAAGCCTCAACCCAGATGCTCAGGACCCTTTGAGGTTTTAGAATACGATACCTTCATAGAGAACTACATGGTCAATATGCAGGCTATGATTTACCGATGCAAGGAAGGAGTATTACAATGCTCTACTATTAAGGGATACATCGATAACAATCATAATAGGTTCCCAGGCAGTGCATGTAGGAAACCAGCATCCGACTTGGTTGAAGAGGTACCGGAAGGGGAAGTTTAGGAAGTGTTGAATCAAGGATAGCAGTATGGACGAGACTAGTTCCTTATTAAATGGAAAGGTTATGCAGATTCTGAGAACAGTTGAGAGACTGTTGAAAGGTTAGAGAACGCTTTGAACCTTGTGCAGGAATGGTGGATAGATAACTGTCTAGGCGACGAGTTTGCTATCTTATAGGATATATCGAGATCAGATTCACTCTAAAGACACTAGGATACGTGAAGTTTGCTGATGAAGGAAAGGTAGAAGATGGAATTTGGAAACCCGACTTGGAGAGCGGCCCTCACGACTTTGGAGTCCCAGATGATGGCAAGGTTATCCAGACTTAGGTTTGAGTTGATTTTGATAAAGGAAATTGTTTTTTAGTTTAGTTTTAGGAAACAATTGTATTATTTCCTGGGCATAAACGGTATTGGTTACAATTGTTAAGGCTGACAAGCCTAGCAGAAACTAGTAGGGCTAGAAAGGGGCTAGTTTGTCTTATGATTGGTTTCAACTATCGTTTGATATTTAGCTTATTTTATGATTGGCTATACGTATCGTTTGATACTTGGTATGTTTTAAATTTGGTTTGATATATCAGGCTGATACCATATATGTTTTATGTTTTGTTTTATGAATGGGATTATACATATTTTGATTGTAGTACCATTTAGGTGTATGAGGCATTTGTTTTGTTAGAGGACTTTACAAGAGAAGCTTGGTTATATCTGTTGATTGGAAATCAAAAGGAAGGATATGGAAAGCTTTGGAAAACTGAGATCATGTATTTAAGACTGCCCCTCTCGAGCTTAGAGAGGGCAGACTTAGAGTGACAGAGTTTTCAATATACTTGGGAGAGCAATTATTTCTTTGCAGCTCACACGAAAATACAGGCAGTAACTTTATGACTTAGCGAGGCTTGGGATAAAGTAAGTGACGGCTGTTTGACAACCTATCAAGATCTCCGGTAGTAATACTCACTTGAAGAAGCGACAGTTTGGGATCTAAGTTACTATCGTTATACCTTACCAAGACGCATTCCTCTAGGTGCCTGATACATCCAGGTAGGCGTTTCACATAGTCTATTATACTTCAAACTACATTATGAGCAGTATGGTCTCTAGTTGAATCATATCTGAGTGCTAACTTAGTTAAAAAATATGGATAGCCCTAAAGCAATTGTCCTTGGTTAACTTTGCTAATATTCAATTATCTGTTTGGTTAACTTCACTCTCATAGCTACCTTCTTACTTAAAGATTAATCTCCTAAAGGCTTCGACTCCACCAGCTCCTCATACAAAATATGAAATACAGATCCTTCTTATAAGATAATGCCTATAATTAAGGCTACCCCCCAACTTGTCATATAGTTGCCTGAACGCTTTCTTTTAAGATGTTATAGGCCAATTTAATTTATTTACCAAATACTAAACTAAGATATACTTGCTGTATTTGTATTGCTGGGTAGCTTTCTGAATTGATCTTTCTAATTCATCCTTCTACTTTTTCATGTATATATTATTGAAAAAGGTTTGCAGAACCATGGTTTACTACTGCCATCTTAACAAATAATTTTTGTACTATGTAGAGTTAGTTCAAAATTCGCTCTCTGGCCCTTTTTGGACTAGTTTCATGGATAGCTTTTATCTATATTGTATTAGTTCAAATAAAAGACTGATATAGTCTACCAACACTCACATGCTAGATATAACTCCCAGGTTCCCTTCCTTACTTTATAATCATCTAGCAATGGTCTAGAATTCTTTTCTATCCTACAGGTAGTATTAAAAAGTACTTTTTGATCAATTACGAACTCAGTACTTCATTTTCAGCCTTTCAACTCAAATTACCATTTATGATAAAGAATGAGCATGCTTAGTCTTATTCACTTCCCTTTTCAACCACTGACCTTTAACTGTAGTTGCCACTATAATTGTAACGGAATCCTACAATGTTTCTACTATTACTACGGACTTGAAGTTAGTTGTTACTTATTTGGGTTTATGCCTGATAAGCGCTACTATTTGATTGTCCCTTCCTATTTGGTTATGACTTCCTAACTGGTTATTCTTTTCTTGTTTCGCTTATCACTACCCCTCATTGCTTCTACCCATTTGAGTATCGCTATCCTCCTACTATACGTACTGGATTTGTATAGTAGTAGCGATATATTGTTCCTTCCTGTTTGGATTCCATTACTTATTTTGTTACCTCCAACCTGTCGCTCTTAACACTCTGTTTTCGGAATATGGTTACCATTGTATGCTACATCTGTTAGCATGTTTGTTGGAAAGGATGTTTGCACTTTTGTTAATTTTCCTAGCTACAATCTTTTGTATTTAAAGAGCCTGCAATCCCGTAAGAATTCACACTCTCAAGCCTAACAGGACTATCATCTTTAATACTACAAGTTGAACGGTCACTCTATTAGTTCCTTACCTTTTACCTTATCTATTGAAAACCTATCCATCAACCCTCCTTCCCCTATCCTAATAGTATATTCAGAGTCCCTTTGGGATTCTCAAGATACTTGGGACTAGGTTACACATTTTTGACCTAGACTCAAATATACCTTTGATCTTCGGCAGAGGACTGTTTACCCTTCGCCTACGGTGACCCTGCAGTACTAGTACACCTCCCTGTTTTCCAAGAAGGCCTTGAGCGGACTCCTGGCGAGACCTGCTCACCCTAGCTAGCAACCATTTCGCTTCCAAGAGATACCAGAAGGCACTTCACTAGACGATCGGTAGCATCCTCCTCCGGACCCCTAAGTCAAGGGCCAGTACCCCCATCTGCACCACCCTCTGAGGACTCAGAACTATCTTGAGTAAATAGCAGCAGCAGCGAAGAAGAGGACCAAGACGAAGCCCAAGCTCCACACCAAGCCCAAGAACAAGCTCAAGTCCTAGAACAAGTCCAAGAACAGCTCCATCAAGAAGTCTAATCCAAGAAAGAACCAAGCACAGAATTCTAATCAGATTCCGGTCCTGAGGATGCTCCAGGACCAGCACACCCAGCTTCGCCACCTAGACCACCCAGTCTACCAACAGAGCCCTGATAACCAAGCCCTGTACAAGACGATTTACCTAGTCCACCAAGTCCATCAAGCAATCCAAACCCTGCACCCATCGCCATGTCTGTCCCCCCCCGACGGAAATAAATGTCCTAAATATCTGCACCATTTACATTCACAGGCGAAGGAAAAGATCGAGATCCATTGAGAATCAGCTCATGGTTCAACACAGTCCATTGATATATCGCCAGCTTTAGCATAATTAACGATGGCCCTGAAGCCCTGCAATACTATGGAAATTATAGTAGAGAAAAAGCCCTCGATAAATTCACCCAATATCAAGTATCCTAAGAAGACTAAACAGTTGCTGGACTTAAACAGAACTTCCAGGACTACTTCCTTCCTTCCATATCCACTTATACCATCTATGAACAGTGGCTACAAGTCAAGCAAACTAGCGGCAGAAAAACAGCACAGATTACCAATACTATAATCAGACTTGAAACCTTGAGAGACAGTCTCCCTCTATGAAAAATTTTGGACTATTCAGCAAAGCAGAGAGTCCTAAATGTCATAGATCTCAAACTCAGGCGAGAAGTGAAGCCACACATGACTTCAGATACCTCCTTTGACCAGCTAGTGGAGATAGCAGAAAAGCGAGATGCAATTTCCCACTCTACAGGACTCTATGGAATTCGTACAGGAAATGCAACCTGTAATCCAGTTTCCCAACAAGCACCCAGGCACCCCAAGAATAACACCTAGCGAAATCAACCAAGGTTCTCCCACAATACCTCTCAGCATCCAAGAGTATCACACACTGTAAAGCATAGGCACAGAAGAGACAATGTCTGTTACTATTGTGGAAAACATATACACTACTCCGATAACTGCTTTGAGAAGATGGAGCATAGGAGCACCCAGCAGGGAGGAAATGGAGGCCCTGGTGGATCCAGGAGACCCCAGAATGTCAGGGAAACATACCACCCCGAGAAAGACGATCGCTATGCAAAGGAACCAGTCAGAGTTACCACAAACTATGCAGCACCTAGTGGATCTCAATGCCAAGCCCTCAAATCATACATCACAGTCAATGGCCACAAAGCAAAGGCACTATCCTATACAATAACCACAGGAGACAACTTGATATCAGGAAGCTTTGTCACTACCCACCAAATCCCTACCAGAGTACACGAGACCTCCAACAACCTGAAGATAGCAGTTAAAGGATCACACTCAGCAATTAACTTTGTTCCAAAGCCAGTCAATCAGATTGGCAAGGAAAGCAGCGATATATCTGAAGCTCTAGTCTGTTCGCTGGACAACTACGATATTTTCCTAGCAATGCTTTACCATCCTGCACACTATGGTGTAATAGATTGCGGAAAATCTATTATCACCTTCCCCGATGGAGGAATCACCTGGAGCTGCAAGAAAGCTACACATGCATAATTTTGAGCCATGAATGAAGCAGATGCCCCTGACTTCATTTCAGAGTTTCCTACAGTATTTCCTAGCAAGAAAACAGCGGAATTACTACCCTTGAGAGATGTCAACCACTAGATTCAGCTGAAGTAGACAATTTCGGAACATAATCTGAGATTCTTCACATTCCCTCACAAGATCATGCAAGCATACAGAGCATTAATTGAATACTGGCAAGCTAAAGGAATCATTTACCCAAACAAGGTATACAACTCAGTCAACATATTCCCAAAGTTGAAACCTAATGGCGAAATCAAACTGCTTGCAGACCTTGTCACCAGAAACGATATTACTATCAAGGACTATGGAGCAATTCCCAACCAAGGCATCATACTCTGAACTGTTTCCAGAGCAAAGTTCAGATCCACCATAGACCTAGCAAACTGGTACTTCCAAATTCGAGTTCTCCCAGTGATGAGAAATACAACACCATCAAGACATCCGCTATGGATCCGTTGCATGCAGAGTTATGCTGCAAGGAGATGCCAATGCTCCTGCTACAGCTATGTGAGTTATAGAGGTTGTCCTAGATAGATTTATGGGAAAGTTCGTTTAGGCATACTTGGATGATATTACAATCTACTCAGAAAAAGTTGAGGACCATATTTCGAACATCAGATCAGTCTTGGGAAGACTGAAGCAGCACCAAATCAAAGCATCGCCAGCCAAGAGCACATTCTTTGCCACCAAGCTCTCACTCCTAGGACATGTTATAGATGAAAGAGTAATTCATGCAAACCCTGAAAAAATTCTCTACTTCCAAGACTGGCCCACACCAAAATCGATAAAGGATGCGTAGACCTTTCTAGGAATTGTGATATATCATGCACAATTCCTCCCACACCTTGCCACCACCACTGCCCCTCTCTCAGACCTAATTTCCCAAGATGTGTTTGAATGACGACCCCTGCATGAGGTAGCCTTCCAATAGGTTAAGCGCCTGGCCAAGCAGGCAATTCCGCTCCTCCCCATCTCATATGAGACATCAGCTGATCCAATATACCGCATTACTGATACCTCTAAGGTTGGATAAGGAGCATGGGTCTGCCAAGGACCCTTCCCTGAGAAAGCATACCCTGCCGCATTCCTCAGCAGAAAGTTTGCAACACGTCAGCAGCACTACCCTGTCCATGAATTGGAACTTTTAGTGATTGTAGATGCCATTGAGGTATTCCATCTGATTCTATATGGCACCAAGTTCACCCTTGTGTCTGACAACAAGGCACTATCCTTTTTCTTGAAGCAGTCAGAGCTACCTTACCGCCAAGCTAGATGGCACAGGTTCCTCCAATCTTATGATTTCGATATCATTCATAGACCTGGCAAAGACAATGTCCTTGCAAATGCACTATCAAGGATCTATGAAGACACTACCGCTGAGGAAGACCAAATACTAGAAGACCCTACAGAATAGAAGCCTATAAAGACCCCCTCCTCCGCCATGAACAGTGTACCAAGACACTACTTCAACATCGCCCATGCACTAGACCCTTCTTCTGCCCTTACTCTTCTAGTACCCTCTCGCATAGTTACTCCTGAACACCACTCCATGTGGAACTCACATCATGGTACCAGCTCAAACCCCTCCAGCTCCTAAGAAGCGAGTCACTACTCAGATTCTGTAGAACAAGCCTTGGACAAAGCAGCAGATCCCTTCGAGCTTGCAACCAATGCAATTCAAGTTTGTAAAATCGTCGAGACCTACTAGTATCTCTAAAACCCTCAAGAGCTATCCCATGCCATAGTACTGATTGAGCAAGCTAAAGCTCAACTGTCTGGCCTCGCGGCGAGAATTAACAATACTCCAGGAGATATGGACGAACCACTGCATCCAGATGCTATCACCAACTGCTTTAAACGAGTCCATGATTCTATCATCCAATTTGAATCCCTTGCAGTCACCACTTCCGTAAATATCGCCCCCAGCAGCATACCTACTGAACTTGACCCTCAACCCATGCCAGTCCCTCCTTGACCGCCAGACAATGAGATGGACCGATTGCTTGAATCTAATAGACACAGAGCCATGCACTGGACTGCCGTGTCTGGGATGAATTTCAAACCCACATAAATGGAAAGAATACAGGATACTTTCCCTCTGGATGTCGCAATATTCCTGGACCATTGCCTCTCTACACTTCCTCCAACTTTGTCTGCCCTCATTATCACGAGCGTAGAGCATAGCACAGATGGGCTATTCCTCCTCCCCTCCACGATGATGATGGCTCCGCAGTCTTTCATACAATTATTGATAAGAGGAAAGAAAGAGAAATACCGGATATCGACCAAGGATGGAACGTACCTACCCTAGAATCACCTGTCGATTATTAGGACTACTTCATTGATCCGCCCTCTTTACCGCATGACCTTTGCGCTTTTCAGCTTAGCAACTACATGAAAGGAAAGTGGTAGTCCAGCATTCGAAATACTACCCAGCATGACCCTCTCCTTAAGGTAGTTACTAAGGCTATCGACCACCCTGACTGACTCTTACATGATGTAGTTCTCGTCAGAAAGGGGAAGGATGACAGTAGAGAGTGTCCTATGTCCCCTATGAAGCAAGCTATCAAGGTGCTAACATCAGAAGCAAAATAGTGCGCATTACCTATGAACAAATGGCACATATGGGTTGGCAGAAATGTTTTGAATATGCATCAAGACACTTCTACTTGCTGTCCATAAGGAATGATTTCAAAGACTATGTCCGCAGATGACACCAATGCCAGATCAACAAGAAACCTCCCACTGTCCCTGAAGGATAGGTCACCCCTCTCCCTATCCCCAGGCAGCCATTCTCGTCCCTTGCAATTGACTTTGCAGGACCCTTCCCTAGCGATTTCAAGATTAAACTCATCATGGTTGTCTTGGATCGAATCAGTGACTTTACCTACCTCATACCACTCTCCCAGAACATCACAGCTATGGAAACTGTACACACCCTCATTGAGCGAGGTTTCTCCCTTCCTAGTTTCCCTACCTCCCTAGTCTCTGACAGAGACCCAAAGTTTACCTTACGTTTTTGGACACTGCTTATGGCGAACCTCAATGTTGATCTCAATATGCCTACAGCTTATCATTACCAGACCAATGGAACGACTGAGCGCAGAATCAGAAATGTTGGCTAATGCCTTAGGAACTATGTCAACCCTAAAGGAACTAAGTGGGTTTGCCACCTACCTCATGTCCAGACTGCAATCAATGCAGCTCTCAGCGATAGCACAGAACTCTCCCCCTTCGAAATCACCTTTGGCATACTACCAAACCTCCTTCCCAGTATCAGAGTTCTCCCCACTTCAGTACCAGCAGCAGACGAGATTGCGTCTCAGATCATGAAGAATCAACAACTTGCCAGAGATGCACTCAAGAAGGCCACAGCAGGCCACACCACCTTCAGTGAAAAGAGAAGAAAGGATGGACCCCCAATCATCTCAAATGAAACTGAAGTTATCCTCAAGTCAGCACCCTCTGTCCATAAGGTTGGACGAAATCACAAGCTATTTAGACCATTGTTAGGACCATTCTCAGGAAGCGAAGGACCTGATAGACATATCAAATACAAACTCATACTCGCTCCAGTAATGGCAGGAATCCACCCCTGGATCCCTTGCAGCCATCTTCGGATTTACCTAAGACCCAACCACTTCGCCTTCCCAGGAACACCTAAACCCATATCCAAAGAACCTGTCACCATCAATGCCAGTGGACTAGAGCAATTTGAAAGCGAAAAAAATACTCAAAGATCGAATCAATCACAGAGAGAGACAGTAGTTGATCTATTGGAAAAGCAATAACGAAATCTAAGCAACATCGGAACCCCTCTACAACCTAGAATCGCCCCAGCACCCTCACCAAATCCTACTGGTTTGATACCTACAATGAATCTATACCTTTCAGACTCCCTTAGTCCCATGGCGTGACTTTCTCTGCCTGGACACTTCAGAAACCAGACTATGCCCCCCTCTCACCCAGCTTGACCCTGACGGTTTTTGGAAACCTCTCCAAGACTCAGACTATTCAGAACCCAATACCAGCACAATACCCTCCACCTTGGATGAATCTGAGATAGAAGATTAACTGCTTCACGGTATTGTCTTGGGTACTATGGGGCTTATAAATGTGTATGGTCCTGACACCAGTGATGGATATATGTTTACTGATTAAGTTATATATTTTGTAATTGAGTGGAATGCTCCAAAGGCAGGATGGTCATTAAGCCCTTGAGGATATTGCTTATTGTTTGGTTTGTTTTATTTCTTTTAAGGGGAATGTAACGGAATCCTACTATGTTTCTACTATTACTACTGTCTTGAAGTTGGTTATTACTTAATTGGGTTTATAACTGATAAGCGCTACTATTCAGTTGTCCCTTCCTACTTGGTTATGACTTCCTAACTGGTTATTCTTTCCTTGTTTCGCTTATCACTACCCCTCCTAGCTTCTACCCATTTGGGTATCGCTATCCTTCTGCTATATCTACTGGATTTGTATAGTAGTAGCGATCTTTTGTTCCTTCCTGTTTGGATTCCATTACTTGTTTTGTTACCTCCATCCTGTCGCTTTTAACCCTCTGTTTTCGGAATATGGTTACCATGGTATGCTACCTCTGTTGGAATGTTTGTTAGACAGGATGTTTGTGCTTTTGTTAAGTTTTCCTAACTACAATCTTTTATATTTAAAGAGCCTGCACTCCCTTAAGGATTTGGACTCTCAAGCCTCACGGGTCTATCATCTTTAATACTACAAGTTGAACGGTCACTCTATTAGTTCCATACCTTTTACCTTGCCTATTGAAGACCTATCCATCAATGCTCCTCCCCCTATCCTAATATTATCTTCAGAGTCCCTTTAGGAATCTCGAGATACTTGGCAGTAGGTTACAATAATTATGGCCAATATATTTGATCTTCAATTGAAAAAAGATCAAAAACTCCAAATCTGTAGGAAATTTACACTTATGAGATTATCAAACAATCGCGTTGAGAACTTAACAATATATCCTGTTCAGAACTCCATTCCGTTCTGCCCTCTTACTCTTTCCATAACTGAGATTTATTGCCACAATTTCTACCTTTTTAAATAAGACATGACTTTGTGTACCCAATGCACTAAATTGACTACCTCATAACAATCTGTTACTAATGCATTCCCCTATATTCCCGCCCTTGTACTCCCTAAATCTTGTTCCAAAAAAACTCATTTTATTAATACTCACTATACTGGGTTACATTATGCTTCTGTTCAATTTACTAAAACTCTATATAAAAATTATCATCATGTTACCCTAGCTCCAGGTTCTTGTTAGGTGGTTTCTCCCTTTCCTTTTACTATACATATCTTGATTTACATTATGAATTTGCAATAATTATATAATACTAGCTCTTTCTTCTTCATCCACCATTTTGCATAATATTGCCCGAATGTATCTTTTCTGTTTAGGTGTGAGGTCTTGGCAAATTTCTGCTCCACTCCGATTGGCTGTAATGGAATTGCTGTTTCACCGGAGGACCCACATTTAGGCACACTACACCCTACGCCAAACGGCAAAGCCCATGTATTTTTTTGAGCCTATATCAATAAATATTTGGGATAAAAATAACATCAAAAAATACTCTATCCAACTGGTGCGATCCAAAAGCCGCCTACCTGCCCGCCCATACATAGATTTCAAAATTAGGCACTCCGGTGTTGCCGTTCATGTCCCACCGAAGTTTCGGTGAACAAACACCGCCAGGAGAAGTCAAGATCGAGAAACCCTAACCCTGCTGATATCCGCAGGTATATACCAAATAGAGAGGATTACCACCCAGCTATCAAAGAAATTAACACCTTTGGATCACTTACTCCTGGTTAAGACTGGTAAACTTTGCCTTATTTCAATTTGCTATTCATTCGTTCTCCCGCCACCCGAGAGGCCAGACTCTTGCAACAAAAAGAGCACACACAACTGCAACAGGCTTTGCAATAATGAAATTTCTTGTATATTTAACTAGTGTTGCGCTCTTAGCAGCTGGAACCGCCATTGCCAGGCCGCAAGGCCCTCCTCCGACCTCAGCTCTAGCCGTAAGGGGATCGCCGATTCCAATGGGAACTCCGCCTGCCCCCCTCGCTTCCATAGCAAGTGCCGCAACGGGAAGCAGTACATCACTGGCTGGCGTGGGAGAAACTGTCCCCGGAATTTCACCTCCCGCACCTCCCCCAACGCCTATTCTCGGGACTAGGGGCGTATCGCCGGCAAGAACTATGGGGATGCCCACAGGAACGACACCACCGCTGCCTGGGGCAAGTATAGAGCCATCGACTAGTCCACCTCCCCAGGCTTCAGATGTCCCAGCGCCCACGGGGTCGGGGGCGAGACTCGCTCCGAGGAGCACTCCTGCGCCAGTAACACATACAGTAACAGTCGGGGCAGGTGCCAATGGACTTAACTTCGAACCGCGCGAAGTGGTGGGTGCTGTGGGGGACAACGTTCAGTTCAAGTTCGCAGGCAAGCAGCAGCACAGTGTCATCGAAACTGCATTCCAAATGCCATGCAAAAAACCCGCAAACGGCTTTGAGGTAACCGTGGATTTCGTGACTGAAGTCAGAGACAAGGCCTCACGTTGGTTTTTTTGCAAGCCACACTGTGGTGATGGAATGTTAGTTTGCCACTGTAGGCTGCTTTAGTTGTTGGAAGATGCTGATGCACTATTTTTAGGGTTTTCGCTCTGAATCCTCCGCAGGGGGGATTCGAAACGTTCCGTAACAATTCTCTTGGGAAGGGGTCCAAACCCCCAACCGCCGTAGAAGGACCTGGTTTTCGCGTGTTGGGGTTTAGTCAAATTCCCGCCTAGAGAGTGAAAGGGATGGGGGGATGCTGCGCTATGATTTTTTGTGTGAAGCCTGAAATATTTTATTAAGGGGAATTGAGTTGGCAAATTAATCGGTGGCAGGAGGAAGAATTTGGATTCGTGAAAAGTGAGAACATAACGGCGGCTTCCAGTCCCAGAATTCAACGTACTGGTGTGAGTGGGGCATTATACTAGGGTAGCTTTAGCAGTGAGGACGCGATTTGAGGCTCATGAAACATGCATGCTATGGTGTGCGACACCTAAACGGGTCCTTTCTTGGCGAAATTTGAAAAAGTGAAAAATACTTAATAAGCATAATGTACTTATACAAATTTGGAATAGACTGTTGCTATTGTAGGCTAGTGGTAAGATAGCGTAAAAGCGAAGGAGAAAATTTTTCCAAAACTAGTGTAACGGGGGCACCATATAGGAAGATGGATCCTAAGTTTGTGACCGCACCAAAAGACTCAATGCAAAGTTCGCAGAAGGTAAAGATAAAATAATTGAATCAAATAATAAAACTTAATATCGTAAAGCCAGAGCTTCACTCAATTCAAGTCTTCACGAGAGGATAGTTCGTTATCAGAGTAGAGTGCCGTTCGCGTTTACTTAAGTAGAATTATAAAGCCAACGACACCCATCCCTACTCCGACCGTTAAGAGAACTCCCTTCTCCACTCAGGGATCATCTGACACATGGCCATTCCGGATTTAACTTTAGGGCCTGTGGATCGCAAGGATAAGTTGAGTCTGTGCAATCATAAAGGTTTTCAGCAATGCATTTTGATTATGCCGGCAGGAGAGAAAAAACCTTTCCGATTGCCGTCTTGTCAATGGCCAACTGACAATCTGACTTTGAACCCAAACCTAGGTATGAGACTCAGTAGCCCTATGGCTTTTCCATCTATGCAAGCACCCTAGTCAACTGTGGCTACTTGGCCTATCGGCAGCTTTTCTTGTGACTGCGTAGCTCCCACGGTAAGTGTCTTTACTGAGTTGGCTTAATAGGCGCTACCTATAGCCAACCGTTCAGGGATCACCTTAGCCGTGATAAGACTGAATGCCTCTTAGAGTCCTGTAACGTCCCTCAGTAATGGTATAGCGCCTGGGCTATCATTGTGTAATTAGTAGAGGTATATCCGGACAAACTTCCGTTTATCCCCAACTCTCCGATAGCTATTCCGTGGGACCCCCATACCTCCCATAGGGATTATAGGCACCTAGAGTACCCTCGGAAGGCCATCTGATGTCAATACTAACAACTTGCCCGGGTCGGCCGTCGCCCACCCCTATATATATCCTGCGGACAACATCTGGTCGGAAGGACGGCGGTGACGTATACGGGGTGACACTGCCACCTTCGATTTCGCAGTTTTGTTAGGCTTTTATCAACTGTCACCCTTTCCCACCCGTCACAAGAGGCGAACGTGGGAGCCGCAAGGGGGTGTTGGACGTGCCAAATCACTCCAAACACCCTGGGGTACTTGTAGTAGGATTTCGCGTTTCGCGTAAGGTTAGGGGAGGGTAACTTGAGGTCCACGATTTCACCCGCGATCCCCAAGGTAGGGTAACTGGGCCATATCATGGTGCAAATCGCTGCGAAAGTCTGTGTAATACCCCTTTGCGTCACCAGAAGTTTCCACATAACTGACCTATTTAAAATACGCGATTCTACGAGCTAGAAACACCTGGTTACACGAATGTAGCATGCCCGGCAGCGTCTACACTGCTTACCATGTTTTCCTAGGGCTTCCTAGTTACCCTGCCTAACTGAGGAGATGGGTTACCCTATCTAAAGGGTTACCCTGCCTAACCATGCTTCCGGGTTACCCTACTCAAGAGGGTTACCCTGCCTGACTGTAGCTCCAGGTTACCCTGTCTAGTGGGGTTACCCTACCTAAGTGTGCACCAAGGTTACCCTTTCTAACTAGGTACCTAAGTACCCTTTCTTTATGAAAGGTACTTATGGTTGCTATGTCACTTTGCAGGTGTCTGGTACCGTTCCTGTCCACGTCCTAGTAGGATCACTTGCTGTGCTGAGGTTCGGTAAGCTATAGTAACTGATCTAGGGGTCGTTACAAGTGCAAAGACTTGCATGAAATCAAGGAGAGCATAAACGGCCACACTAGGTTTCGCGCAGTTAATAGTAGGTGGGGAGAAAGATTTATAATAGGAAAATATTGGTAGTTGCCCCTGGAAGACAGTAGGATCCTACAGGGCGATTAAGTGTGGAGGTGTGGGCATAGGCTTAAGGCTATTGATTAGGGACAGAAACACATTCCAGCTCCCAAGGCAGTTGTGTTGAACGAGGGTGAGGGTAGTGCCTGGCGCCTGCGTCCGGGAGGGTGGGTGCAATGCGGGACTCATTGGCGAGGAAAGCCTGATGGGCCATGTGGGAGCGGAGAACTGTAGAGCCAGGTGGGGACTGGTCCAACAGATTTGGGGCGAGGGTCAACTGGAGCGCCAGTTGGTGGCAATGGCTATCTGGGT
>QFET01001502.1:0-37582 GCA_003316355.1 Tuber calosporum
AAGGCTGAAATCGCGGGGGGGCTGAAGTAGGGGGAGGAGCGGGGGTCGTGATAGCGGAGGAGATCTCATCCACCAGTGCAGTCAGTGCGGCAAGTCGGCTAACTACCTCATTGATTCCAGAGAGGGCGGTGCAGAGGAGTGGGATGATGGTGGCTTCCCAGTCAGAAAGGTTGTGGAGGAGGGAGTTGCAAACACAGCGAAGGATTCCTGGGACAGGCTAAACTGGGTAACTATAGCGTCCTGGAGGTTCTGGGTTGCAATCAGGTGGTCGGAGAGGGGTCCAGGAGTGCTAGCAGGGGAGTAGTGGGCTGAGTAGGGGGCTGTGCGGTGCTGGGTGCGCGAGGCTGACCTGGAGGGGCCAGGGGAAGCTGTGGCCATCACTGTAACACAGGAAGTGGGGCTGTGTCGCTAAAGAGTGAAGCTTAAGCGAGGAGCAAGATTTGGTGTGTCGTGGCTGTTGCCACACAAAAGGGCAAAGTTTTGTGCGGCTAAAAAGGGCAAGAGTTCCAAGCGTGAGGAAAATAGAGGGCGCAGAGCGAGTCCCTTAAATACGGGGGACTGCTAACTATTTATACAATTTTCCCAGTACTTAGGTTGGCCATATAAAGAAGTATCCTGTGAGACTTCGGCCATGGTCTTTAAAAGTGCGAATACAGTTTGACCCTGAAGATCTATGACCCCACTACAGCAAATGATCCCCTGGACTCTCTATTTGTCTAAGGGTGTCAAGCACTCCATCAGTAGATAGCCTTCGATCTCTTTGCCAAATGAACTAAGTTCAAATTGATGCCGCCCATTTGCGAACATCATACGGAATACCAGGTGATCAGTCTGGATGGCCGTCTCTCCTGCATATATGCACTCATGTGCAGATGCATTCGGATTATCAAGAATGTAGAATACGTAATAGATTCACTTGCATAAATTACTCTATGATCTTTCACCAAGGCTGAGTAGTTCTGGATACGATCCTACTTCTTGCCAGTGTGGGTTGTAGTCAATATAGTCACCTCCCGGCGCTATATACCATCACATCTTTAGACTCGAAAGTCTAGTACCATATCCCATATGTGTAACAGGAAGGTCAAAGACCAGAACCTATGACAATGTCAGAAAATACGACTGCACCTTCAAGAACCAACGGCCAATGGAGTCTCGAGGAGATCCAATGTACCTAAATGTTACTAGGCGAAGGCAAGATCTTAACATATCGAAAACCGTATATTGGAGGAGACGAAACAACAATTTGTGTCTGGCATGTGCAAAGCCAGGACACATGATGCGAAACTGTACAAACCCGAAAGACGAGAAAGAATACCCGGCAAGGACAGCCAGTAGGGTTCAGAACCCACGATGGAAACAAATAACTGCAATCAGCAAAATGGATCTCCAAAGCGCAAAAAATGAAAAGGAAAAAGACGACAGTCCCCCGTAAGCGATGGTCTTACGGACAAGGGGAAAAAGAAACCCATCGAGATACGAAACTTCTACGCGGCACTAAACAATACGGAATCACAGGAACACTAAAATGACCATATCATGGTAAAAGTGCGACTACATGGCAGAGACAAGATTCTCAGCATCAACGGAATGATCGACTCTGGAGCAACTGAGGACTTTATTGATTAAGAGGTATGCGATAAGCATGGCATGCCTCTGGCATGCGTATGGCAAAGGCCAAACAACAACGAGAGATTTACCTGGCGGACGGCAAACTCAGTGCTATGGGTTCAGTAACCCATACGACGACAGTACCTATGGCCATCGGTAGCCATAGGAAAATGATTACCTTCCAAGTGGCAAACCTACAAAACCATGAAGCGGTTCTCGGAATGCCATGGTTGAGAGAACATAGCCTTGCAATTGATTGGGGAAAGGGGACCATTATGTTTAATAGTGAGAGATGCACAACCTGGTGTTTACAAGAGTGACCAAGGGTCTTTATAGTCCCAGAAGCGGAAGCCCTGGAGGAGAACATAGATATGAAGTTGTCAACAGGGCAGGCAAAAACGATAAACAGATTCTAGTCAAAAAAGTTGACTATAGAGGCAACGATGCCTACGTAAGGCTCACTGAGGGCGGCAAGACACGACCTGAACGCTAGTGAAAGAGCAACGATACGAGACAAGGGGCAAGGAGTCATCCGAACGGGGATAGCAATCGGATTACCACAGGGCACTTATGGGCACATTGCACCACGAAGCGGGTTTGCAGTTAAGAACAGGCTTACAACCAACACAGGTGTAATAGATATGGATTATACAGGTGAACTGAAGGTAGTAATAGTGAACCTCGGGGACGAAGACTACACAGTGAACTCCGGTGACAGGATAGCACAACTGATATGCCGAAGATACTTGGACGAGGAATTCAAGGAAGATGAAGTACTTTCAAAGGCTGAACGAAAAGACATAGGATTCGGAAGTACGGACCTCGAGGAAGACAGCGACAGGAACGAATCAGAGGGTACCAGGGAAGAAACAAAAACAGACCAGCAATGAATAGAGATTTGCGAGATCTCGGCTCAAGCCTTTGGGAAGTTCTACATAAGAGGAGAGATCTCAGGCATTCTCTAGTGGAACCAGGAGGACGGCCAATGCGATTCGAAGGCAATAAATGTCAGTACCGAGCTGGCTATTAAGGCCAAAAAGTACCAGGGGAAAGAACCCTTGGAACGGATGATACCAGAGGTATATCACCTATACCAGGATATCTTCCAAGAAAAGAAAAGACCACATTACCACCTTACAGAAAGGGAGTGGACCACGATATTAACCTAGAAAAAGGAAAGACAATCTCGGCAAATAGGTTATATCCACTAGGAGAAGCAGAACTGGAAGAATTGAGAAGCTATTTGAAACAGAATCTGGAAAGGGGATGGATAAGAGAGTCCTTTGCGGAAACAGGAGCACATATCCTTTTTGTCAAGAAGAAGGACAGAAAGTTAAGATTATGTGTGGATTACCAAGGACTTAATGAAGTCACGAAAAAAGATCGGTACCCACTACCACACATCGGCGAAGCCTTGGACAGGCTAAACAGTGCCCAATACTTGACGAAGCTTGATATTATGGATGCATACCATAATGTGCGAAACAAGAAAGGAGACGAGTGGAAAACTACATTCGTAACACGATATGGAACTTACAAATACTTGATAATGCTATTCGGCTTGACCAATGCACCAGTAACATTCCAGAGATGGATCAAGTAAACGATAAACCGATTCTTGGACATATGCTGCATAGTATATTCGGATGACGTACTGGTGTATTCAGAAACAATGGAGCAGCACCAGAAAGACGTGGGAAAGATCCTGGAAGCGATTGGAAAATCCGGAATGAGAATCAAGCCAACTAAGTTTGAATCCCCGAAGACAGAAGTGGAATAATTAGGATTTATTATTGACCAAGAAGGAGTCCGGATGGATCCTATCATGACGGCAGCCATAGGGGAATGGGCAATTCCGAAGAACAAAATCGACATCCAAAGGTTCCTGGGATTCGGCAACTTTTACAGAAGATTGATCGAGGGGTTTAGCAGGACAGCAAAACCTCTATACAATCTGACAAAGAAAAATACAAAATGGAAGTGGGGTACATCGGAAAGCAAGACGTTCAATACGATGAGACAAAAAATAACTACAGCACCTCTACTCACCCAATACAATCAGGGTAGACTGATTATGATCGAAACAGACACAAAGAAGTATGTTTGTTCAGGGATTTTATCGCAAAAGTGCGAAGACGAGAAATGGCGAACAGTGGCATTCTGATCAAAGTCAATGACGAATGCGGAATGCAACTACGATATTCACGACAAAGAACTATTGGCCATAGTACACACAGTCAAAGAGTGGAAAAGATATGTGTTGGGAAGCCATCATACGACCAGGATCCTCACCGACCATAAGAACTTAGTTCCCTTCACGATAACAAAAGATCTTAATGAACAACATATCCAGTGTAGCGAGAAGTTAAGCCAATACAATATACGGATCGAATATCGGCCTTGAAGGGAAACCGGCAAACCGGACGCATTGAAAAGGAGAAGTCAAGATGCGCCAGAAGAAGATGACGACAGGATTAAACAGAAACTAAGGATCCTATTACCACAAGAAAAATACTTTGAGGAGATAAGGATACAGGAAATGGATACGATTAGATTTCCCAGAGAAGAGATAAGAAATCTTAAGGAGCTGAGTTGGAAGGACCCTCACGTACAAGAGATAAGGAAAGCATTGGAACGAGGAACAAAAGAAATGAAGGATGTAGCCCTAGGGCTATGTCAGTAGAAGGATGACTGCCAATGGTACCATAACAAGATTTGGGTACCGGAAGAGGAAAAGATAGGGACAGAACTTATCAAAAAAATCACCACATTCTACAAGCAGGACATGGAGGGACAGCGAAGACCACGGAACTCATCAGTCGCTGTTATTATTGGCCTAGCATGCGAGAAACGATCAAGAGATATGTCAAGAACTGCGACATTTGTCAAAGAACAAGATTATCCAGACATGCTCCTGTTACACATATGGGATATCGTACTAGACTTTCGAGTCTAAATATGTGATGGTATATAGCGCCGGGAGGTGACTATATTGACTACAACCCACACTGGCAAGAAGTAGGATCGTATCCAGAACTACTCAGCCTCGGTGAAAGATGATAGAGTAATTTATCCAAGTGTGTCTATTACGTATTCTATATAATTGATAATCTGAATGCATCTGCACATGAGTGCATATATGCAGGAGAGACGGCAATCCAGACTGATCACCTGGTATTCCGTATGATGTTCTCAAATGGGCGGCATCAATTTGAACTTAGTTCATTTGGCAAAGAGATCGAAGGCTATCTACTGATGGAGTGCTTGACACTCTCCGACAAATAGATAGTCCGGGGGATCCTTTGCTGTAGTGGGGTCATACATCTTCAGGGTCAAACTGTGTTCGCACTTTTAAAGACCATGGCCGAAGTCTCACAGGATACTTCTTTATATGGCCAACCTAAGTACTGGGAAAAGTGTATAAATAGTTAGCAGTTCCACGTAGTTAAGGGATCATCAAGCAACGGAGAAGAGACCTTAACAATATATTCAGTTATTCAGTTATTAAGTTAACAAGTTATAAAGCCTTCTAGACTCCTTATATCTTTTATCATACTTTTTACCGATCTTTCCAGACGTTTCTCTGATTTTCTCGATATGAGCACGGCCTAGTCAATTCAACAGTACCGTATTGGCTACCCCATAATACTATATTGTTACTCTCCTGTCACCAAAGCACCTTATTAATCTCTCATGCCTAGAGAATACTACGACGCACAATGATTTCATCAGTGCCAATATTGTGGACACTGTAGACCTCTCAACTTTGACAACGTATTTCCTATCTGTTGCGAACAATACGCACTGGACCTCCGTGCGGTCGCACTTTGACAACTTGCACACATACAGCGAAAATATACGGAACATATCTATCGAAAAGATACACGACATATAACTGCTTTCACAAAAGGAAAACAATAATCTACCTTCGTTTTTTGGTAAAGATACTTACTGCTGACCTTGCGGAAATACTGCTATTACAATAGTTGAACTATACAGTTCTCTAAAACATTGTTTAGAAATACATCTTGAAGTCTAAGCGAACCATGGCTATGCCACGAGATGACACACCTAAACCTAGTCCTTTGGGACCAGATCGGATGATCGAAGAGGAGGATACAGAATCTACCCCTTCGGCATCTCTAATTCCGTCCCGAAGCCGCACCAGGTCTCCCATTACGCATTTGGGTCGTCCACCATCAAGAGTAGTGAAACGAGCTGAGCGTACCAAGAATCCTGTCTACGCAAGATAACTTCCAGCAAAATGTGGTCTATGCATTACGCCACCTGCACCGATCCTTGAAAGAAAGTGCAGATGAGAATCATATTGCGATCTCAGCACTATCACAGCAGGCCAGGCAGGGTTTCACAATGCTAGAGTTGCTGCAGAGCCGTATGGCCAGAGGTGAAGTTATCAATGATGTTGAGATACAGAAAGGTCGCCATGCATAAGAACAATTGAGTGGCGACACCGCATGGGAGCAGCAAAGGTTACGTGCCCAGGTTCCGGAAGACTTCTGACGTCAACAAGCCCAACTGGAGCAATAGGCCCATGTCTCTGAAACAAGGGACCGAATCTTGGAAAGGGCACTTATGGAACTTAATACCAAGTTGAATCAACAGGAACAGGAATGGACCAGAGGGATAAATGAGCAACGAGATATCGCTGCTCAACAGCAACGAGAACAGAGCGTAGGTATGAAGGCCTACCTGGATGCTCTGGTACTTCAGTTGGCAGAAAGGACTCCTGTACCAACACAGTATGGACTTAGTGATGGTGACCCAGGACCCTCCAACCGAAGACCATCAATTGTACCCATAGAAGGTACAATCCCTACAACGCAACCTGCATCAACATCCAAGAAAGGATAAAGGAAAAGGAGTCAACCGTGGAGGAAATAACCTACCACTGCCACCACCACCAGGTAACCTTGGTGATGCCCCTGACCCAGATGATGATAACGGGTCCGATAGTGGTGGAGAGGATAGTCAGGGCAGAAAGGGCGGCAGGCGGGAACGCGCTCCCCGTTTACCGTCTATTCCCAGAAACGATATACCCGGGGACAGGTTAACTATGGCTTTCTTAAAACATATTGGTGGACTCTCCCGACCAGCAAAGCTAATAGCGGAACCACGCTACTTCTTCGAATGAAATGACAACCAAGATGTTCGAAACTTGGTTGACAGCCGGTGAAGACTACTTCGATCGCAATCCTACCCAGTGGCAAAATCATGCACACAGAATAGTTTTTGCCTTGGGGAAAACAAAGGGGAACAAAGTGGCACCCTTCTCAGAGAAATACCAGAAGGTAATAGGTGGATTAGGAGGATATACCCGAGACCCAGACTATTCCATATGGGAACATTTTCGACAAGAAATTACCAAGCGACATATCGCCATCAAGGAGGAACGACGAGCCCTAGAAGAAATGACTAAGGTAGTCTATAAGGGAAAATTCGACACCTATCTTCTACTTCTCGAAAATCTCAACATCATGGCCAGTCTCACTGGAATTAGTTGGAGGGTTCGGGTGGAAAGTAAACTTCCAGAAGAAATTCTTCGCTGGTTATCTCATCTAAAGTTTTCCTCGGATGAGGAATGGATAGAAACCATACGTAAAGTTGGCAGACAAGAGGAGGAATTTCTCGAACGGCGGAAACTATCCAAAGGTGAGCCCTCAAACCGTGGAGCATCTAAGCGAAAATGCGATTATACAGCAAAGGGGTTCAACACCAAATACGGATACACCGACTTGAAACCAAAAAACAATCCTACCCGTTGGAAGTCAGCTAAAGGAAAACCAGCAGAAAAGAAGGCAGGATTCCATAATACGGATGAGCAAACGGACTGGAAGAATGCTCATGAGGGAATACCTCAAGACGTTGTGGATAACGAAAGACAAGAAAGGCTTGCACTCGCTGTGGCCTCAACAACCACACTTGGCAAACATGTTGAAAGGACATAGTGGTAGAGAGAGCTTTCGCAAACCAACCAACGAAGGATCGCCCAAAAATTCCTAGCAAACCACAGAGGCCTACTCTTACTGTAAGAACATCACAGCCAAGGGTGAACCAAATTCAGAGCAAACCAGCACCTCGGTTATGGGAATTATCGGACACGGAAATGTCCTAAAGGCACCAACGGCGAAGGCGATAGGGTATTCGGGGAAGTAGCAATAGTGACCGGAATCGAAACTGGGAACCCTCAAGTCTAGGGTACTGAAGATCACGACAATAAGGTTACCGACGATAAAAAAGAATTCCAAAATTCTTCAAAAAAATTGGCATGCAGGTCCATGTTTGCATTTGGGGAACCGTCGTTCCCTGGAACCTCGATGAGGTTCCGTAGAGTGCTTCAACTGATTGGATTCAGGGGACTGGAGGATGAGACCTCCCCATTTAGGGAGATCTCGGTTATTTTTTATTTTCCCCCAGATTGGTTCTAATTTTAGGTTCCTGCTTTTTACTTCTTTGGAAGAAGGATCTCCTTTTTAGGCACTTGGATGTGTTTCCCGTTTTTGGACACTCGGGAAGTGCTGGGCAGTAGCAGGGGTGACCCCCCAGTACACTCTAGCCCTAGATGCCTCTGGTACAAATTACCATTGTTTAATCCGCCAGAAGGGTGGATTGAACGCAGCACCCTGCGGACAATATGAACGGGCAAGGATCATTTTACCACTAGACCATAGCTGAACAGCTGTAAAGTCTTCCAGGAAACCTCATTATATGGGCTCGGTTAACCTGTGGGTGTTGTGGCAACCAAAAACAACTACAACAAAGAAGGTCGCTATAGCAACCAACATCACCGCTAATTATGGTAATGGTCAAAAATGTCTTGCACTGTAACCTAACACTACTTTAAGTGGAATTATTTCCCCTTTCAGAGAAGATATTCCAAATTCGGAAACGGTAACTATTTTCGGAATTTTCTGCTCTTTTCGGAAAAAAATTTTATCTTACAAAATTATTACTCCTTTAGGGTATTATCCTACACAAAAGGCAGAGAAGTAAAATTTTTTATTGCATATTTATGGCATTTTGCTGGTCTCTCCCCTATTGACGGGGGTTTTAATTTTTTGGGAGCCCCTTGGCAGGGGGTAAAGACCGCTCGTAGTGGGCTGCCCAGAATCTTAAAAAATTAAC
The DNA here is from genome assembly GCA_003316355.1 of Tuber calosporum. Taxonomy (NCBI): domain Eukaryota; kingdom Fungi; phylum Ascomycota; class Pezizomycetes; order Pezizales; family Tuberaceae; genus Tuber; species Tuber calosporum. The sequence goes on from QFET01001502.1 coordinate 8,755, forward strand.
TATTTGTTTAGTTCATCTGAGGAGACCTCTATGGTCTAAACAATGCTGGTGTTGTCACGAACACCCAAGCTATACAACCATAATGTCTTCTAAGCGAGGATGAACGGAGATAACAACGTCGCATAAGCGACTGAAGCACAAACACAAAGAACCAAAACACTACCAATGTCCTGAAGGAACTGCACATATCTATGTGTACGGGAAACAATATCGCATAAGAGTTTTATTAGACTCTGGATCCAATATCTTTGTTATACAGGAAAATTTAATCAAGGAATTAAATATTCCTTACAAGTCTCGTGAGGATCCGATACGCATTTTGGGTTTTACCGGAAACGAATTATCTACTGGAAGGGATTTCACCCTTCCCCTTTGCCTGGAAATTGGAAAAAATAAACACTTATCAAAGATTGTGTGCGAGATCGCACCAACAGGAAATTATAGAATAATAATTCCATTTGGGTGGTGGAATGATGAACATCCTATAACCGAAATTCCAGAATCAGAAAGCTGGAGGTTCGAAGCTCAGGGATGTCAGCTTCACCTCTTACCGGAGGATGAAGGTATATCAATCGAGTGGGATGAGCAGGTTCTGGAAGATCCAGAGGCAGTTGTTCTTGGAAGAGTTGCAAGAGTAGATGATAAGGAAGAAATAATCCTTGATACACTACCCGTGCAATACCATAACTACAAAGACCTTTTCTGCCTATCAACTGCGGTGAAACTACCAGCTCATCAGACCTTCGATCATGCTATTGACTTCAAACCGGATTCCCAACCACCTTGGGGACCAATTTATCCCCTCTCAGAAAAGCAGTTAAAAGCACTCCGAACATATCTGGACAATATGTTAAGACAAGGAAAAATTTCCCCCAGCAAATCACCAGCCAGAGCACCAATACTTTTTGTGCCAAAACCTGATGGACATCTTAGGTTGGTAGTTGACTACCGAGGACTAAATAAAGTCACTATCCACAACAAATATCCACTACCCCTTATAACGTGACTACGTGACCGTGTGGAAGGAGCCACTATTTTCACCAAGATGGACCTGCAGGATAGTTACCACCTGATCTGCATTCGAAAGGGTGATTAATGGAAAACAGCTTTTCGCACACGATACGCCTTATATGAATATAATGTCATGCCATTTGGCCTGGTAAATGCACCAGCCACCTTCCAATCGATAAGGACTGTGATCCTGAAACACTTTCTTGATGAAGGAGTGGTAGTATACATTGATGATATACTTATATACTCTAAATCTGAGAAGGATCATGTCTTATTGGTTAGAAAAGTCTTAGAAAGACTGCGAGAATACAGAATGGCCATCTCGCTTACGAAAAGCACCTTCCATGTCACATCAGTGCAGTTCCAGGGGTATATTGTGGCTGTTGATGGAGTTACTAGGGGCGACAGAAAGGTGGAATCAATCAAGACCTGGGAACCACCCACCTCGGTAAAGGATATTCAAATATTTATGGGCTTCGCCAACTTCTACCTGCGGTTTATATAGAATTTCTCCGCACTATGCACGCCAATGACTGATTTGCTTCAAGGTAACCCGAAGGATTTTTCTAGGGGTGAAAAGCAACTGCAAGCATTTGAGAAGCTCAAACGTCGGTTCATCACAGCTCCAATATTATGTCATTTCCATCCGGACAGGGAAACAGAAGTGGAAACAGATGCTAGCGATTACGCTCTTGGATGTGTCCTTTCTCAATATTTGGACAAAAAACTACATCCTGTCGCTTTCCATTGTTGAAAGTTGACACCTGCTGAACGCAACTATGACATTCCTGACAAGGAATTGTTGGCAATATTAGTTGCATTGGAAGAATGGCGACACTATCTTGCAGGGACTGATGAACCTTTCACCATATACACCGATAATGAAAACCTACAATATTTTCTCACAACAAAGGCCTGGTCGGCAAGACAAATTCGCAGGGCTCAGAAGCTCTCTGATTTTAACTTTAAGATTATTTACCGACCTGGAACCAGAGGGGGCAAACCAGATCCTTTAAGCAGGCGGCCGGAGTACTACCCTGAGAAGGGAGCTGAGCATTCCAAGAGGCTATACTTCGGTCTCATCACTTTGAAAACCTCCAGAATAACTGAAACTTAATCGTCTCAGTTATATGGGGTACGGAAAACTCCGAACATCTCCGTCAGCTGTGGCCTCAAAAGGAATAGAACAATATGATAAGGATTAAAAGACTTCAACAGGAAGCAGGAATCCCGACTCGAGGTTCCAGGCTAGCCGCCGGTCATGACCTATACAGTACCGAAAACAACTTAGTTCCAGCCAATGGGCAAGTGCTCATTGGGACAGGATTGGCTATCGGATTACCAAGCGGAACATATGCATGTATTGCACCACATAGTGGATTAGTAGTCAAGCATGGTATTTTCATTGGTGCCAGAGTAGTGGATGCGGACTATAGCGGGGAGGTTAAGATCCTCTTGGTCAACACTTCTAACAATCCTTTTCAGGTACAGACTGGAGACCGGATAGCCCAGATTATTGTGGAAAATGTTAATGAGAGAGAACTCCATGAAGCTATGGAGTTAGATGAAACTGAACGAGCCAGCCAAGGGTTCTGCAGTTCAGATATACGGTTGGAAGAAAACCAACCACAATTATGTTTCCTATATTCTGACGGAAAGCACGAATATTTGGACTCAATGGACATTACCTCATACTCGATATGCAGTAAAGGACAAAAACTAATGTAGAATGCAATAATTGCAAAGTGCGAGGTCAAGAAATTTGAGATAAAGTTCTTTGAACGGGTAAGAGAAATGATAAACGAGGATCCAGATTGGCTAGACCGAAAGAAGGAAATGGAAAGTTTACGGAATGATGGCAAAGAAATGCCGAAACAATAGACCCTAACATATGGAATGCTCTACTGTAAAGAACGCCTATACGTTCCTCAAAACGAACACCTGCAAACAGAGATTGCACAAAGCTGTCACGACTCTAAGATCGCAGGACATTTCGATCAAGAAAAGACTGTGGAAATTATCACAAGATACTTTTATTGGAAAGGAATAGCGAAATGGATAAACTACTATGTACGATCCTGTACTGAGTGCCAATAGGCTAAGGAACCAAGACATGCACGCTTTGGGCTGTTACAATCACTACAGGTCCCATTCGCTGCTTGGGCATCTACCTTGGTAGATTTTATCACACAACTTCCCAAATCTGCAGGATCCAGCCAGATCATGGTTGTAGTCGACCGGTTCACCAAAATGGCACACTTTATTGGCTTAGAAGAAAACAAGACTGCAAAGGACGTTGCACAAGCATTCATCAAAGAAGTTTAGAAACTTCTTGGGTAACCAACAGAAATCATTTCCGACATGGAGGCAAAGTTTGCAGGAGATTTTTGGGAATCATTGTGCAAGACATTAAGTATAAAAAGATATATGTCTATGGCTTACCATCCTCAAACTGATGGACGAACGGAAAGAGTCAACCAAGTGCTGGGAGGCTACCTTCAAATATTTGTCAACTATGATCAGGATGACTGGTACCATCTCTGCCGTTAGCCGAGTATGTATATAACAACTCGGTAACATGCACACATGGAATAACCCCTTTCTTCGCAAATTATAGTTACCATCCTCAAACAGAATGGATGAAGGAGCGAGAAGCTCAGAATCCAGGAGCAACTATGTATGCTCACTGGATGAATGCGATACATGAAAAGGCAAAGGTATCCCTTGAGAACACTCGTGAAGGGATGAACAAGTACTCAGACCGCAAAGCTCGCAGTCAACCAAACTTCAAAATTGTCACTTGGTTATGCTAAACGCGAGGAATATCCGCACCAAGCGACCATCCAAGAAGTTAGCGGCAAAATTATATGGCCCGTTCAAAATCCTAGAGCAAAGAGCTAACCTTGCCTACAATTTGGATATATCAAAGCGATGGAGAATCCATCCAATATTCCATGTATCGCTACTCGAGCCATACCGAAAATCAGTTCGACCTGGCCCAGAACAACCACCCCTGGCACCGGAAGAAGTTGAAGGTGACCTTGAATGGGAGGTGGAGAAAATTATTAAGTGTGAAATAATCTCTTATGAGCAAAGATTCAGAGGACGTTTACAAACGATCCAAGAACTTCAATACTTTGTCAAGTGGAAAGGATGTTCCGAAGATGAGAACACCTAGGAACCACTGGAGCTCTTACAGCATGCTCAAGAATTGGTTGACAATTTTCATAAGGAAAATCCGGATATGCCAAAGTTGGACTAAGGAGTATCTACGGAAAGGATTTTCCTGCTGTGGCCAAGTTATCGCAGAAGGTTTTTTAACCCTACCGGAAGGAGTACGAACTGGGAGAATTGCTTCAAGACGAAGCTTGGAAAGAGGCAGCTGATGTTACACATACGGGATATGATACTAGACTTTCGAGTAAAAAGATATAATGGTATATAGCGCCGGGAGGTGACTATATTGACTACAACCCACATTGGCAAGAAGTTGGATCGTATCCAGAACTACTCAGCCTCCGTGAAAGATGATAGAGTAATTTATCCAAGTGGATCTATTACGTATTCTACATTTTTGATAATCCGAAAGCATCTGCACATGAGTGCATATATGCAGGAGAGACGGCCATCCAGACTGATCACCTGGTACTCTGTATGATGTTCACAAATGGGCGGCATCAATTTGAACTTAGTTTATTTGGCCTAGAGATCGAAGGCTATCTACTGATGGAGTGCTTGATATCCTCAGACAAATAGATAGTCCAGCAGATCATTTGCTGTAGTGGGGTCAGATCTTCAGGGTCAAACTGTGTTCGCACTTTGAATGACCATGGCCGAAGTCTCTCAGGATACTTCTTTATATGGCGAACCTAACTACTGGCAAAGTGTATAAATAGTTAGCAGTCCCCCGTTGTTAAGGGATCATCAAGCAACGGAGAAGAGACCTTAACAATATATTCAGTTATTCAGTTATTAAGTTAACAAGTTATAAAGCCTTCGAGAATCCTTTTATCTTTTATCATACTTTTTACCGAGCTTTCCAGACAGTTCTCTGATTTTCTCGATACGAGCAAGGCCTAGTCAATTCAACAATACCGAATTGGCTACCACCTAACAGCTCCGTATGGTCAACTTCAATCAAACAAAGCACCAGAAGAGACATGGAAGTCGATATCTATGGATTTTATCACGGAATTACTAGAATAGGACGACTACGATGCTATCTTGGTAGTCATCGACAGACAGACAAAAATCAGTCATTTTATTGCATGCCGGAAGGATATGAGAATAAAACAATTCGCGTCAACCTTTGCAAAAGAAATCTTTCAGTTTTATGGATGGCCGCATGACATCATCACCGATAGGGGAACACTGTTCACCTCGGACCTATGGAAGGAGACAGCACAGAGGTTGGGAATGGAAAGGAAACTAAGCACAGTTTACCATCCACAAACGGATGGACAGACAGAAAGAACCAATGCCATTCTGAGACAATACCTGAGAGCATACGTCAACTATCAACAGGATAATTGGAACGAACTATTACCTTTTGCGTAGTTTGCATACAATAACGGACAACAAGAAACAATTAATACAACACCCTTCTTTGCAAACTACGGACAACACATGAAACATGATGGAAGAGGTCATCTGATACCAGATAGGAAAATACCGGCAAACGAAATGAACCAATGGCACGATACCATACAAGAGGAAATGGAGGCCGCACAACTACGAAAGAAACAAAATTACGATCAACATAGAAAACCCAATCCATATTTGAAATCAGGAGATATGGTATGGTTCCTACCAAGGAATGTAAGGACCACAAGACCATGCAAGACTCTTGATTACAGAAAGATAGGGCCCTTCAAGATCTTGGCAAGAGTGGGGAACAGTGCATATAAGCTGGACTTTGCCCATCGATAAGAATACACAACACCATCCACATCTCACTTCTCGAACCCTACCAAGACCAAAGATTTTCATCACAGATCCAGTCACCGCTACCACCGTTCGAAATCGAAGGCGAAACAGAATACGAACTTGAAGAAATAGTCGCTTTAAGACTACACTACGGAAACTCCAATATCGAGCAAAGTGGACAGGATATTCTCCTGATAACGATAAAGTTTGGTACCCAGCGGAAAACTTCTAACAGACAGAAAATGCAATCAAACACTTTCCTGAACGATACCCAGATAAACCAAGGCAGGGAAGAAATCAAAAAAGAAGCTACGAACAACTGGTGGGGAGACCCAATACGAGAAATCACTCCAACTAGCCCAGGCTATGCGACGGTAGAGGACAGGCAAAGGGCATCAGAACACAATGTGATGAGCTGGACAGCATGCTATGATGTGCATTGCAACGTCCATAGAAGAGACAAGGAAGGGGCCAGTCACTGGCCAAAACAAGCACATGCAGAAACCAGATAGGAGGAGTGTTACTGAAATAATTGTCATGCCCACCGGGATGAGAAGATCCGGGCCGGATACTACATCAAGGCGTGGGGTAAAAGAGAAGAATTGAGCAGGATGGATGCTCAGCGCACGGCAGCCAGGAGGGGACGGTTGGAGAGGGGCGTGGAAACCGGAAACAATGAGACTGAAAGCCAACTTCACGCAGGCAGATATTGAATGCCTCCAGAGAAAAACTTCGGGTTTAGAAAGCCAACTGGATGAAGCACAAGGAACCATTAGACTACAGGAAGAGACCCTTGAAGCGCAACAAACTACCATTGCGCACCAAAAATGAACTAACGAGGTGGCAAACCTGACATTGGAAATGGTCAGGAAACAGTTACGGACAACGGAACAAATATTACGGAAGTTCAGTCGCGACGCGAGAAGACTTGGGTCCAAGTAATAAAACTTGGTGAATAGCTTGATGGTACTCAAGCTGAGGGGAGAGAGGAGCTAGTGTTACAAATCGTGACTTAGCAGAATGGAATGTTTTACATGACTCATGATTTGTGAGATTATTTATGATTATGATGTTTGGTTTGATTTATGTTTATAGTTTTATAACTCACGATTGTGAGGTTATATGATGTTATGACTTTCGCACCTGACTACAAGTATGAGGCAGGGGTTTCACACATGTGACGCGATTAGCGCACATGATCTTTTACGGAAATTGGATACCATGAAGATTGTATACTATGACTCAAAGTATGAGTCATAGGATGTTTGTTATACTATGACTCACACAGCGGTCATAGTAAGGTGGTGACTCATAGTAAAGTCACAAGGGTTAGGGTTGTGGGATGAGCGCCTATATATGGAGGGTGACAGACACAGATAGCTAGCTCTTCACGCAGCCACCTAAGTTACTTCCTATGTTATATTTTACCTATGAGTTCATTCTATACTTTATTCCTATGACGACCATCCGTTTATATCACCGACTGAAAGGTGATTCAAGAAACATATCGCAAAGGAGCAGTCGCACGGGCTAGGAGTGAAAGGACGGTGCGTTCCCTAGGCGATATAAGGCTATGAGATCCGAAGAGCGGTAAGACGAGCGGTACGTATTGTTACCTGTTGCAGTAGAAGAAGATAGTGTGCCTTGTCCGGCAGACTAAGGATAGGTTTGTAACACTAATCCACACAGAGTCCCCCTGTACCATCTGATTTAGGGACAATTATAATTGGCCCACACGCACCAGATTTGGTCACCACAATCTTCCCCTAATCCTGCATTTTCTTTATGTATTTACTTAGCAAATCTAACTAGTTGGCCGACATAGGGTATATTGGCCCCCACGTTAGTACTGCCCTTGGTATTAAATCAATTGCATGGTCAAAGGTTCTTCAACAGGCAAGTATCTCATCTGTTTGCAGTGCAAAACCCTTTTTGAAGTCTTGGTAATCCAAAGGGATTTCACTGAGCTTGGTTGCATATGGTAGTGTAGAGGATAGACCCTCAATTCTTCCAATATACCGTGCTAGAGGGTGATAGGCCTCAGTTTCATCAAAATCAAATGTCTGGCCGATGTCTACATTATTAACATTACTCTGACATTTTTCATAGATAAATATCCATTATTGCGTATCTTCGCAGTACTTTAATAGATGTTCAGTATGCCACCATCCAAAAGGTATGAAAAGGTAATCTTTGCCAACTTTGACAATTTCGCACGAGATATAAGATCACTGAGCATTGTTCCCTATTTGTAGCATGATAGGATGTTTATAGTGTCCTCCCTCAATTGAACATGTAGTTTCTTCAAAGGTGTAAAGGTAGTAGCTATGTGTCCATGTGTGGTATGGCAAGCAATTTTAGTTAATCAGTTACTGGTTAATTTACAATAAATTAGATCTGGAGTCTAAAAACACCAGATTCTATATTCGTTGATCTTTTGCTTCAATGCCCACTTTTCCTTCACGGCATAAATAATTAGTGGGGCTGGTGCTTGTAGTTTCTTTCTTTGATTATTGCTACTATGTGCCTATGCGGGTCTTTGGTGAGACATGTTTGTTGGTATGGTAACTAGGGTATTTATTAACATTCTTGAACGTTTTTGGCTATTGAAGTCTCCTCATACAAACCAAAATCTTTGTCTTTGGTCGACTGAGCAGCCAACAACCACCGGTCTTCACCCATTGCTGAAGGGTTCCCATACTCCTGCGTTTCGCCCTGCCACCTATCTTGGCCTTACTGGAGCCGAACTTGTGTCCTTAGGTGATATTCTGCTTTCTTGAGCTAATGAGATTCTTATCGCATCGCCTTCATTTCCACATGAGTCTATCATTCTTGAACTATCCATAAAGTCTGAGGACAGGTTGCAGACGGATTTACCCATCTCCCTTTAACCCATGTATTAGGTAGCTGTAGTTTCTCATTCTTTACCAAGTACTTTTTTTATAGTGTTAGGAATCCTGTTCTATTTATTTAAATGGTTTGTTGATCAGCTGACATATTATTAAAGCTGTTTCCTAGAAGGCTACTCTTAATCCAGGCTGGACTTGTCACCCCTTGTCATTCTTCAGAAGTTCCTTGTTTCCGCTGGTCAGTCCACTCTTCCTTGGAAGGTTTATACAAATTTAGGGGTTTATAAGGGCATTGGTTTAGTTGACCGTCTTCCATACTGAGGTCCAATATACACCAAATGTTGCGCACCGGTTTCTGCTTTTTGAGTTCAAGGTTTACAGAGTTAGTCCCGGACTACCATGGACTGATATGCAAAGTAATCGCTTAATGCTCGCCTGACATTCAATAGTCCGTATTAATCTGTTAGGTCAGAATTATTTTTCTTAATTCTCACTAGTTTTTGAGTTTCAAGCAGAGAAGCGCGGAATACATGCTAGTAGGACCTTGTAAAGGTCAGGCCCACTTTTAGATTTCTGTTTCAGTAAGGGTTGCGTAACCGAGTTCCTGGTCCCCGCAACTGCTGATGGCTGAAACTAGCATCAGTTTCGTCCTGGTGTCCCAATTCCCAATTATGTAGTTGGTTAAATTAGATTACCCTTAGTCCAGGGTTAATCTGTCTCTTAGGCAAGTTTGGTGCCTAAGGTCTTTTATAGGTGGTTGCGAGATTCCTCCTTCAGTCTCCTATAATGGATACTTGGGCCTCTTTCACCCTCAACCTCTAAGTATGATTTGCCAATGCGCATCGTCTGCATTGAGGCATTTATAGGTTTCACAATTTTGTCTTTTAGGATTCCTCTATAAGCCTCGATCCTTTTTGTTTGGGATACGTTTTGCTCTACTGGGGTGTTTTTCCCATTGACGGCTTGTGTCTTCTTTTTATATGCAGCATTCTCCGCCGCATTATATGTTTTGCCCTTTGTATTCCTGGCTGACAGATTACTGGGTTTGCTGTCCTCATCACCTTTCCTTTTTTAGGCATTTCTTGTCCCTAGGTCCTTTTTGATATGCAGACATTGTTGTTCCTTGAATCATTGCTCCAATGTCGGAACTTTGCGGACTTCCTAGATCTATTCACTCCCTAGATTATGATTTTCCTGTGCTAGTGTTGGTATGGCTTCATGTGGCAGTTGCTGCTGAATTATGGTCCTGCACGTGAAACGGGATACTTCTGCCTTAATGTTATGGTTTTCCATTGTCATAACGTATTTCTCTATACCTCCTTTATACTAGACCCTATTGTATTGGCAAAGGCTTTTTGCGCCAAATGAACAACCAAGAATCGTTCCCTAACTTGCGGTTAGAAAGTTACTGAAAATTAGAACCCACATATTTGGGGAAGCCGAGGTGTCCTGTGATCACATTTCATTATGTAATCGTAAAGGGGGCCACCTCAGTTCCTTCCTTTCTCCCCTATGTATAGTTGATGTATTCTTCATCATCCTGCCATTGCCATGGGTTCTTCTCCAAGCACTCTTCGCAATTTGAGAATCAGATTCGGACATCTTGAATAGGTTTATTCCAGAATTTGAATCTTGGATCCTCCTGCTGCCTCTGTGTTCGGGCTAGTGCTGGCACCAATCACTCCACCCAGGCATCTGCTATAGATTTGAATTTCCGACTTGGAAAAGGTCAACGTGATGGCTTCCTATTTCTCAGGAGGGGCCACACCCATTTTCTGAGACATGGGCATAGTCCTCAGGATTGGGGAAATTTGCTAGCAGGGGCGGCTATGGTCCCTGCCCCCCATTTCTTTTTAAGTCTCCCTGTTCCTCTCCCTTTCCCATGTCTATGCAGGGAATGATCCGGAACTCTTCTCCTCCATCCGGCATTGTCTATTTTTCCAAACCTGAATCTTACAATGGCTGGTATTCCTTTATTCCCACACAATAGGTGGGTTTCTGGCATGTGGTAGTTGCATTACTGCCAAACCTATTAGCACCAACAGACAACTCATTTGGTTGTAGGCTCCATAATCGCTCGTATCATTGGCTTATCGCCAAATATGTTCTTGGTCAATTTACTAGTGGAGTTGTCTTAACTCCAATCTAGCCTATTCATGTTGGTCCTGTGTGGATACCTGCCTTTCTAATGGTTCGGCTCTTTCACAGGCTAAGGCTTCTTTTAGTTAGTGGTCCAGATCAAGAGATTCCTGCTGTGAAGTACCTACATTAGCGTGGAGTTGACTACCTCCAGTGTCATGAAGTGCTGCCCTTAGTTCTTAAGCACGCAACTTTCCTTCTAGCGTTTTGGTTGTTACTGTTTGGAGACTAACCGTGTCCGCCGCCAATATATCTAAACCGTTGTGGAACTCTTTCAGCTCTTGCCCTTTGACTTGCTCCTTTCTTGCAATGCAATTTGCTAGGTGCTAAAGTTGGTCCGCCTGATCCTGTGTTTAAGTTGACGGTTCATGATTTACCAAAGGAGTATTGTTAACCGATACACATATGGTTAACTCTAAAATTCCCCGGGCATATCAAATACGTTTTTCTCTTGTTTCCTAGGTGGAGCTTTTAGCATCCGGATTTCTAGGGTTACTAGAACGGTTGCGGCTGGCTGACTTTCTTATCACACTAGGTTGGGAAAGTTGATAGAGAGCCAAAGGGGATCTGGAGCGTCCTGGCGCATGGTTGCATCCAACTAGAGGGACCTCTCCTATGTTGGACATACCCTTGTCTATGTCGTCAGTCAATACCCGGGTCATTACTTATGCTGGGGACTATTGATGTTTTCCCAATCTCTACGTGAATGGATAAATAGAGGTGTATGCCAAACTGTAGCAACTGGTGCTTCCTACCTCCTCACTGTCGTAGTTAAGTAACGGTTTACACAGGAAGGTGGGACGATAAATGTGTAGGTAGATTTCTTGGAAATCTTATTGTGTAGGGATAAGTAGGGGATTGGTGAACCAGGAGGGTTCGTGGGGTATACAGAATTGAATCTCGGTGAGGGAGTCTTCAGGTATTTCAGCTAATGATAAGAAAATTTGGGTTCTGAGGTTCATGCAGAAGCTCGTTTAGGAGGGTGGGAGCATCTATGAGCTTGTTTGATTCTGGAGATATGACTTGGCGATGTCCAGTAGTAATATAAAGAGCCTTGGTAATAACAAGAAATTTCAATATAATGTTAAGGTTAGTCGATTCCATGGGCAAGTGAATTGGACCAGGCTCATAATCTTTTATTCAGATATGGAGATTGTATAAGAAGACTCGTAGGAAAGTAATAAAGATTTTTGAGTAAAACTTATGATTTTGATATGATCTCTTCTCAAGTGCTTGATGATAACTAAAGCACTGAGGCACTTCAATAGTTATATCCCATGTCTCAGGGCTTACAGCCAACATCTGGTGTTATCTAAACTTGTAACCTCCTTTCAAATCGCATCATTAATGATATAGCAAGCTCACTCTGACTCCTAAAACTTCATGTTTTCCCTGCTCAGCGGATGGTGTGATCCAGTCTTGACTTCTCAGTGCATCTGGACCCACTTCATTTGAACAGTCATCTTTCTTCCTGCAGTTTAAACTATCGCACTCCTGTTTGGAATATACTAATTGTTAGATAGAATAGTAAGAGGTCAGCTTGGTTGTAGACAGTGTCTGCTTCGTGCTGTCTTGCCCAGCGATGCAGCTGGCTTTCAGGATGACTAGTATTCACGATCGGTCCAATACCTCTTCCTCTTCACTGCCTCTCCTTAGCAACTTGTGCCAATAGGTTCGTTGACCTAGTGGGTATCATTTTGGGAATCAACATTCTCTCATTATGTGTCTGAGTAGCCTACTTCGATTTCGCCTGTAAATTAATTTACGACAACCTAGCCTATCTCAACTTCAACCAGGTGTAACCTTACGACCTCTTGACAAGAATGACTTCGTTACACTTGTGGGTGATAGCCGGAGATGCCATTTGATATATACTATAGACAGCATCCAATCATATGTAGGGCCAGGATGTATACGGGGTTATAAGATGTGCTCCCATTACTTGTTATTATATGTAACAGAGCACATGTACAAGGTACGTGTCTAGACTCCCTGGGTGAACGCCCTAGCCGTAGAGGTATAATTGTCGCTAGGAATTTAGGCTCATACTCTTATATCAAGTTGGGTCACACATAGTCCTCTTGGTACTCCTTTTTGCCTCACAGTTTTGCTGTTATCGTAATTAAGGTGTTTGAGGCCATGCCTCCTTTGTTTACGATATTGCAAGTACTTCAGACAAATTAAAATGATTTATTCTTGTTGTACATGTCAGTCCTCTATCAGCGGTCTTTACCTATTGCCGAAGGGTTCCCACACACATGTCATTTGCTCAGGCACTTGCCTTTACCTCACTGTAACTGAACCAGAATTTTAGGAAATAGTCTGCGGTGTTGTGCTCTGGAGATTCTTCCTGCATCGACTCGATTACCCTATGAATTGATCATGCCTGACCTCACTACAAAGCCGTACTCCAGAGGGGACGGATTTATCCCGCTCCATTTAGCATGTGTACTAAGTAGCTGTTCTATGTCCCTCACATCAAGGTTCATTTCTCTTGATGATTGGAATCATATTCCGTATGTCTAATTATTCAATTATCCAGCTGACTTGTTATTAAAGTTTGTTCTAGAACAGTGTCTCCGGATCCATTCTAGACTTGGTTCTACTGGTCCTTATTAAGAAGTCACAGGTTAGCACTCGTCGGTCCTACATTCATGGATGCTTTCCAACGGATTAAGGGCTTGGTAAGGATGTTGTTACAATCCTATGCACTCTGCAGACTTGAAACAGGTAACTACTCCTTTGTGGGTGTTATGAATATGACTGGGCTGTTCTTATAATCTGGTATTTGGTGTGGTACTAATCTCAAGCACCATGGTAGGTGTACTATTACAACAAGAAGTACTAGGTGATGATCTACTATTGCTCTATGGCCTATGCCTACATTGTAGTGAGAGTCAAACCCTATGGTTCTTATCGCACAATGCCATAGGAGGAGATGAGAGGTAAAGAGGTAAAGTTATTGTATAAGAAAGAAATTAGATTATTGCGTGAAGAGTCCTAACTACAGGTCGCCAAGAGGTCCTCATAGAGGGAGTTTTCGCTCAACCCTAACCCTGCTAACTCATATCTATGAGTCACATTCTCGGTATGACTCATATTGCCTCATACTATGAAATCCATCAGCTGACTCCTATGAGTTAACTGCACAGCATACCAAACCAATCAAACCTCATAAAACAAGTCCTGTGCCTTAAGGAGGTCACATGTGCGAAACCCATGACTTATAATATGAGTCATGTGTGAAAATCATTATATCATATGATTCACAAGTGTCAGTCATGTACACGATCAACCAATCACAATATAACAATAATTGTACTAGTGTGTATTATGTGAAACCCAAGGACTACTAATGAGTCATAGTGAGAAATATGACTGCCTTAAGACTCATAACTATGAGTCATGTGAAATCCTGGATTGCGTAGTCACCAATCGTGAATGATGGGTATTTAATATACCATATTCTGTAGTGAGGTCTCTTTGTATCGGCTTAGGGATTAGATAATGTAGCTTAATAAACTTCAGCCCATCCTGATATCCCGCCAGGTCATGGAGAGCTATAGTACAAAATACCTGTAAAGTAACTTAACAACCATTTGGCCATTGGGTAAGGAAAAGTACTTAGACACTCAGGCGATGCAGTATCCCAGCCAGACTGGATGACCATGATCCATAATTGAGTCAGCTCCCATGGGAGAATAGGGTAACTTGGAGACAAGATTTTGTAAATCCAGTCTCTTAATGTGGATAACTCAGGACCTGTATTAAGTAGGGTAACTCGTTAAGGCCTGGTAACCCTCGGCCAAGGTTAGGCAGGTTAACTGCTTAGGCAGGGTAACTAAGAAATCTGTGGAAAATAAGACCAGTGATCTAACTGCTATTTCAGCCTTGCCTATCTGTATAACGACTTATATTCCCAACTCTGAATCAAGGGTAAATAATAGAGATATTATATAAGTACTGGGCAGATATGATAGGGTGTTAAATAAGATTCCGATAGAATTTTGAACATGAGGAGGACTAGTTACGCTCCTCCGAACCCCTTGTCGGCGAAGTGTGATCCCAGGTTAGCCTACCCTAACGTTACAAGAAATACGAAAAATCTACTATAGTTACTCAAAGCTTATAAGAGATCGTATGGCAGCGTTATACCCCCCTCAGACACTCATGATCGCAATTTGAGTCAATGTAGTTGCGTACTACAGTAGACAAAAAATTGGAAAATCGACATGACGATGGGGATCATATAACGCTCTATACATCACTGCAGTCCATTAGAGAGGATACTTCTTAGGATATATATAGGGGAAGGCAATGGCCGAGCCAAGTGAGTTGCTCGTATTGCAAGTAGCAGGAACTCGGTAGGTACTAATGGTGCCTAATATCCCTACGGTATGTATCTGAGTCCTTAAGAACTGGCCTCGGGGAGTCAACGAAATCCACAAGTATATCCATATGAAAACTGTACTAGTTAAGCAACACTAGTCCAGGCACTATACTGTTACTGTGGCACGATACAGGACCTCATAGTGTAATATTTGTACATGTTCCAATACCTCTATTACCCTGTCGTTAGCCTTCCCTTATTCAGTTGACATTCCATTCCTTTGATTTCTTTTGTTTTTGAATTCATTACCAGAATCTCATGATTCTTGCGCTGTGCTTACCGTATACTTAGGAGGATTGGCAAGATTGTGCCCATGGAATTCCAAGGGAAGGAACAGGTTATGTATACCGAGGGTGGGAGAGAGGCTGTGTTAAGGTAAAGCCCTGAGCTTTCCATGACTCCGGCAGTGGCACAGTAGTCTAGTAGCTGTACTCACTGGGGTAATGCTAGTTGCTGCGGGTTTTCAGAGCCTCAGCTCTAGGAGGAAAGATTTCATATACTTTGAGAGTTGGCTCCTAGCTAGTAGTAGACATCAGATTTCAATCAGATGCATAGACTGGGAATACACTTGATTGAACAGTGATACTATTGTTCCTCTTCACAGTATAAACTATTATATTGTACTCTGCATTTCTTTACCTCTCAGCAGTTCTCCCTTAGACACCTAAGTGATAGCTTGCTACTGCTTTGGCTCTCTCATATAACCATTCAAACAGGCCAGTGCCTGTTATTCATCGGCAGTCTGTCTTTTCACGACTGTGATGGTTAATAATAAATTAGCTATAAATAGCACCTATTGAGCCAACAGAGGTGTCCCATATACTGGGTGAGCAAAGTAGTTAGCAGAATAGCTTCGGGATAGCCATGTAGACCAGATTGACTACTTTACTTGTATAGACGGAATCACTACTGGGTATTTGTGTCTCTACTGAGATATTAGCTCCTATGTCGACTTGACAGTAGACTACAAATTAGACTTGGATTGGAAAGGTTTTTCTCTCATGTATATATAATTGAGATGCATTGCAGAAAGTTTAACGCATTTGAGGACCATCCCTGTCCAAGTGTTCCGCAGACTTCCGAAGCTGACCATGAGGAAGTATGGTATCGATAAACCCTGTGTGGAGTAGGATCCTCGTTTATGCTCAGAATAGTGAAGCTTGTCATTAGCTATATATATCTACTTAAGTAAAGGAGAACAGGACTATGCTCTGAGAAGTAATAACCCTCTTGACAAAAACTTGAATATATTCAAGCACCTGCTTAACAATATTAAACTTTACACTTATATTCATTTATTATTTATTACCCTCTGTGAACTTTACTTTAAGACTTATGTGTGATGACAACTTTAGGCTCTATCTTCCTATAGGATGACCCCATTACACTGATTTAGGTTATATATTGTGAACAAGGTTCTTCTTTTTGAGTTTAAGGTTCCTAGAGTTGGTCCAAGACTACGACGTGGTACCATGCAAGGTAATCGCTTCTTGCTCGGCTGGCATTTGGAGGTCTGTATTAGTCCTGTAGGTGTGGATTGCTTTTCATCACTCTAATTTGGCTTAGGGCTTTCTACGAAGATGTGGGCAATACCTGATAGTAGAAATATATAGTTGTCCAGCCTCTGCACTGTTTTTGGATTTCAGTAAGTGGTCCATAACCGGGTATCCCAATGCGGTGCCTGCTGGGGCCTGGAAACCTCTTTAGGTTCCCTCCATGTCATCCAGTGCCTAAATTCTGTGCTGGTTGATATGATTGCTCTGCCTTTTAGGTGTTATTTAGCCCTTTGAGACTACCTTTGCCTGCGGTATTCAAAACCGGGGTTTGAAATTTGCTTGTTACTAACCGATACCAGATACCTAGACCTGGTTTCTACATTGCTTCCTAGTATAGTTGGCCAAACTACATTGAATGCATTGATTGGCTTTCTTTGGTCTTTAATTTTGTCCTTTAGTTTTAGCTCATGAGCTTCAACCAAGCTTTTTATTAGTCAATTTTTCGCTCAGCCTGGGATATTTATCCCTTTTTCCATACCTTTCTTCAACTTATATTAGGCTTTCCCAGCAATAGTATAGGTTTTTCACATCTCATTTCCACCTCTATTCTTGCGAGACTTTGGTTCCTAAACTTGTTTCCTTTACTGTGATTAATTTTTTCATTGTTCGTCTTTGCTGAATAGCCCTTGCTGTTATTTGTGTGATTTATTGCGCTTTGGTAACCCTCTTGACTACCTTGTTCCTTTGGCTGTCGAAATCATGCTTCTTATCTGATAGCGTACAGATGGCTTCAATAGGGAGTTGCAACTGAATTAGGGTTCTCCAAGCGGTACCAGATAGTTCTGCCTCGATGTTGTAGTTCTCACTGAAAAGTAAGATTTCTCTTTCTTCTATATACCGGACCTTCTCAATTTCGGCTAAGGCTTTTTGTGCCTTATGTAGTACTGTGACTGGTTGTTAACCTCAGCTGCAAATGTTACCTAAAGTCATTATCCTCATGCTTGAGTAATCTGAGGTCCCCTGTTACCTTTTTTCTGGTAGATAACTGCAAAGTTAGCAACTTTGGTTCCTTCCTTTCTTCTTCAGCCATGTTTGATACCTTCTTGCTTATCCTCCTCTAGCCAGAAGTTTCTTCGATAGTAATCTTCTCAATTAGGAAACCAGATTCGCATATCCTTAGTCATCTTATTGTCAAAGTTAAATAGGGGATCCCCATGCTGCCTGATAGTTCGTTCTATTGCTTGTCCCAGTCCAACTACACATGCATTAGCCCGTCATTCTAATTATCTGACTAGCCACGGTCAACACGATAGCTTACCACCTTGTTTGGAAGTACCACACCCATCTTCAGAGCCCTGGTTATCCTTTCTTGGGTCAGCTTCATTTTCAGGTGGAGGCAGGGATAATCCCTATCCAACATTTCCATTTCCTGGTTTATAGTCTACTCCCTTTCCCCTATCTCGGAAGTGATAAAGCAAAATTCCTCCTTTTCATAAGCGGTGGTCCACTATTCCAGGCTTGCTTTTTCCACTAACTAAGGTTCCATAGTTTCCAGCTCAAGGGGTCAGTTCTTTAATGTTGTAGTAGTATATACGTCACATTTATTAGTCCAAACATGCCTCTCCTCTAATCTGATGAGGAACTTTACAGCTTGATATTCGCATCACTTTGTAAGGGTTCTTGTTCTAGTCATTGGTGTATTCTCTGAACTGTGTTATTGTCCAGTCATGAACTGCTTTTATGGCAAGCTGTCACTCCATAAGTTTAGTTTGTTAAAGCACCAGAGCTTCTTCAAATTGCTTATCTCAATCAAGAGATTTGTGCCCTTTCACACATATGTTATATTAAGGTTGAATACTTACTTCTTTATGGTTTGTAGCTGATTACAACAGAGCTCCTAACTTTGCTTCCTGAGTTTTAGTTGTAGCTGTTTATATAGTGATTGTCTCTGCCACCAGCATCTCTAACGCCCTGTAGCCCCTTATTTAGTTCTTCAGTTGTGATTATTTTCACCTTTCATGAAACGGTGTACACGATGTTGAAGTTGGTCTGCCTATAACTGCCCTCGGCTAGACTGTCCGGGGCAGGTTACAAGCTGGTTGTATTTTATCTACCGATTCCTGTAGGGTTTGGTGAAAGTAGCCTATAGGTTGCACAATAAAATCTTGCAGATTTTGCAAACTACGTTTCTTGCTTCCGACTATTTCTAGGTACTCGAACGACTTCTTAGAGTCGACTTTCTCATTCAACTACATTGTGATAGGTGGTGGAGAGCCTAGTGTGATGTGGAGCGTGCTGACACGTCGTTACTGTTATGGACAAACAACCCCTGAGACGTCTAGTTGCCTGCCAAGATGAGATGAGACAAAGGGCCCAAAGCTCAATACACAATAATATCCCTCATGCCCCTGCGTTGGCCCTGGGAGACGATACAGGCACCTTGTGCAGTCGTTGGTTTACATAAAAATACGAGTAATCAGAGTACTTCTTATCTCACGGTATACTTCGTTGACATCCCTCCAACCGGATGCTGTCCTCAGGGTATATAACAGGACATCTCTGGCTCCGCCTCAGAGGTGAAACGAAGTGATTCTATCAACAATTCTCATGGTTACACCTAGTTTAAGTTAAGAATGCCCAACTAGTCCTAGACTGGTATGAACACAAAATCAGAGTAGGCTACTCCAATACATACTAAGAGTACGCTGATGCCCTATATGATGCCTACAAGGTCAACAAACCTATCGGAACAAAAGATAAGGAGAGGCATTGAAGAAGAGATTGTATTAGAGCGATCGTGAACACTAGAGATACAGAAAGCCAGCTGCATAGCCAAATCAGACTGCACAAAGCACAATCTGTCTACAACCAAGCTGGCCCCTAGGGGTTCCAAGAAACAAGTCGTACGTTCTGAACTCGACAACGATAGATTAAACAGCAGAAGCTAGATGACCAGTCTGACTAATTGGATTCACACCCTTAGAGAAGTCTAAGACCGGATCATGCCTCCCCTTGTACTGGGAAAGGCAAAGGTTCATGATTCAAGAGTGCACTTTCTCGCATTTATGATGGGATTTGAAACAAAGATACTAGTTTAGATAATATCTGATGGAGTCCGCGAATACTCAGACCCAAGATATAAAAATCAAAATGCCTAACAAGATTTAGCCATATCCTTCATCTCCTTTACACGCCCGGTGATTGAAATCTCAACACTACAAGAAATCATCCTCACTTTCGTTTCGACTCAACTTCACCCTTTGGCCTTGCCAGGGGGTGGGGATTTGTCTTAATGATTCCCTCCTCTCCGTGCTCATTAGGGTCTACCCCTTTGAGTTTCCTCTCTCCTCTTCTGCCATCTTTGTTGATGGTCCCTCTCCTTTCCGCACTTTTGTTTTGCCTCGCTTAGCTTTTTGCTCTGCATCGCTCAATATTTGCATAGTCAGGAATTCCCTCTGATCTTCCTATATGGCTGGGAGACAGGGTTGCAGTAGGGGTAAACCTTCTAGAGGCCTACAGTTGCTTTGGCACTCTGATGGTCGATTCCCCCACTCTCACTTTGATGAGAACTGCCTAGACAGCCAGGCACACGATTACGTTGCTCCTTGGGTCTACCCCTCCTCTATCCTCACCTCTAGACGTTTGATCTGGTGGCACCCTACTGCTCACCTAGCTGGCACCTTACTGCCCCCCCAAAGCTGGTACCTTACTACCACCCCCAGGCTAGCACTCCGTCATCTGGTTTCAGCACTGGGCCCTGCCACAAGCTGGCTTCGCTTCATTAGGTTCCTCTTCTGACGGGGCCCTTTCCAGCCTTGGTGCCGGGCTATATGCCCTCAGAAATGTTTTCCTACTTTGTGACCTTGCCGGCTTATTATGGGAGCTGGAACTATGTGTGACTGGTACCTAGGCCTTAGGTTTGACTTCGGTTTTAGGGGTTAGGGTTTTCTTGTTTTGTGTTCTCTTTTGTTGCATTTGGCTGGTTCACTCTCGGGGCGTGGAGTTGTTTTCATGTTGGTTGTGTTGGTTCTCTGGTTGAGATTACTGCATGGCGGCTTGATAGGATGGTTTTTTAAACGGGTTGGGTCAGGCTTCCCTTACGGTTCTTCCATAGCTTTGAGGGGTCAGTCTGGGTTGGAGGTTTGTTTACTGCCATAGCTAGCGCTGCATGTAGATTCTGTACCTTAACCATGAACAAAAACTGAATTTATAATAAATAATAATAATATCCCAAGCTTTAGCCACAGGATCCGTCTCCTCTACATACCTGCTGCTTGAAATCTCAACACCTTTAGAAATCATCACCAACTCCACTGAGCAGGTTCCCATCCCCTATGCCCACGCCATGGGATAGGGGACTTGTTCACTTGTGTTTCTCTGCCAAGATTTGCCTTCATCATTTGTCCTAATCTTATTTACAGGGATATTTTTTCCAAATAGGTATAGTGTATATATAGTGCATGACTAGTGCAGGCTTGATTTCCTGTTATACTGGATTCTATGCAAATGTCCTATAATTGCTGCTTATAGTAGAAACTCCTCCTTATCCCTTATATTATTTTATATTTCCCTACTTCTATCACAATAATCACCATAGAGAACTAGATATAACCAAAGGTGGAAAGAATCGCCTAAATTAGGCATTAAATTATTTGTCTCCATTCCAAGCTTGCACTTGTAAGAGATTAAGATGAAAATTGATACAAAAGCGGTTTACCAACTCCTGAGGCACTGATCCCATTCATGTTTCAGAGTATTGACTACCACCTCTCCTGTTTGTTGACTTGTCCATTGGAAGGCATACTCCATCATACCATCCTTAATGTAGTTACAACATGGTTCAATCTCATTCAGGTCAGGTGAGTTTGCAGGCCCTTTGGGAATTCTGCGAATGCCACAAGCTATTGCTTCCTCCATATCCATCCTTGCAGCCATACTGTGATTATCAGCATTATCCTCTAGTAGCCAACAAGGTCTCCCAGTTTGAGCTTGCATCATTTTTATGAATCGATAGAGATATTCATGAAGGATTTCCTTGTGGTATAAAAACCAATACAAACCTGCACCCGAACTGTGACCTGGAAGTTCCTCGTTAAATTCCTATTTCTGGCTGTTGCGGAATGCGGCGGGGTTCGTCTGGTCCGTGGTTGTCATAATACTGAGCTATTGTATAATTTACGGCTTGCAAATGGCAATATTCAGGTGTTCTGGAATCGTAGCATTTTGTCACGGCTTTCGTATACGCTCTTTCTTTTCCATATTTTCTCTCCTTAGGAGAATAGGATTTGCTATTCACTCGTCTACTATCTCTTCGATCTATACCCATAATGGACCCTTAAACCCAAGAGCTATGATACCGGAAACTATTATATTCAGGCCAGACATTTTCTTATCCGAAGTGGCTCAAGTATAAGGATCTTTTCCCCTTTGTCGTGTAATATTAGGAAGCCTCCGTTGAGCTCCAACCTCAAAGATCATCTCGTCACTAAAGACAAGTACTCAATTGGCAGAGCAAGTCAACACCAACCAATTCCAAATGATTCAGCTTTGCTTCTTGAGTTAGTGGTGGCTTTGCTCGACGCTTATAAGGCAAGAGGTGCTGATTTTTGTTCATGATCCTATAACCGGTATTAGGAGATATATTAACACCTGCCTCGTGGGCAATTTCAGGAAAGGTATTAAGCCGGTGCTGAATATCTTGCACGGCAAGTTCCCGTATTCGCTTGGACTGTTCGTAACCATTAGGGAACCTTTCGGGAACAGTAGGTGTATCTCGCAGCATATCCCCTAACTCTACAATTGCCAGCATATCTTGAATATCATGGCTTGGTCGTGAACGTTCCTATACACGTATTAGTATCCACTCCTGTGATGGATAAAATTGAAATAATAGATCCCATGTATTTACCTCCATTCTGTTAAACAATTGTCATTCAGTTTCTTTGTTTACTTTCCGACATACTGATACTTGAGCAAAAGTCATTCAAGCACATACATGGAGGGCAACAATAATTGCTTTTGTCGACATCGAAAGGCTCTTTTCTTGTGGTATTTTGAATAGTAATTGTTGAAATCAAGCATGATTAAAATACTTATAAAATCTTCATATACCAGGGTGGAGAAATACACTAGTCATGCACTATATATACACTATGCCGATATGGGCTAAGTATACCTGTAAATCAGACTAGGACAAACACGGAAGGCAAATCTTGGCAGAGCAATACGAGTACCTCCATCTCCCCTCACCAAACTCCATATGGTCTAACCTATTGACTTCATCCTCCCCTTTCCATCCTTGGTCTTGGTTTCCTCTCCTTTCCCCACTGTTATTGCGCCTTACTCAGCTTGTGTGCTCTGCCTCCCTTAATATTTGCATAGTTGGAAACACCCTACCATCATACACCTGGGAGACACACTTGCAGTAGAAGGAAACTCCGTACAGGCCTTTAGTCACTTTGCAGTCCAAAGTTTGAATCCTCTATTCTTTAACCTTTGAGAACTGCCTAGATGAGTACGCACATGGTCTATCCCTGAGTTTTTCGGTCTACCCCTCCTCCTCCTTCCTGCATCTCTCCTTTCTGTAAAATGGATCGGCTGGAACCCTACAGCTTCCCATCCTCGAATCTGTTACCCTACTGCCTCAACCATGGATGCCACACTACTGCTTCTGTTAAGGGTAGCTGATTCTAAGGGCAAGCGAATCAAACTAGGCTTAAATCTTTGTTCGTAAACGGAGATTGTCTAGGAAGGCTCGTTGGTAAAGATTTTGAGTAAAACTTATGATAATGATAAGATCTCTTCTCCGTTGCTTGATGAGGTGTAAAGCTCAGGAAGCACTTCGATATTTATATCCCGCGTCTGAGTGTTCGCGGACTACATCAAATCTACCTATAAGCATGTGTCTTCTAACTAATTCCTTACTTCGAATTCTAGAGCGAACCCCCTTTGACCCTCAAAAAATCTCTTCCCCGCACAGCTAATGGTGTGATCAGAGCTCTCCTTTCTCCGATGGTGCGTGGGCCCACTCGGTGAGAGATATTTACCTTCGTTCTGCTGTATAAACTATGATCGTCCAGTTTGGAATCTGCCAATAGTTTCTTAGAACACCAAGGGGCCAACTTGGTTGTCGACCCAATCCGCTTCGTGCCGTAATATCCGGCTCTGCCGAGGGCTTTCAGGATGACTTGTGTTCACGATCGGTCCAATTGTCTTCTCGTCTTCACTGAGTCTCCTTATCAACAAGTTCCGATAGGCTCGCTTGCCTATGATAGGCATTCATTTGGGGTTCGGTACTATTCTCTGCGGAGTAGGCCTAATACCACTCCCTCCTAGGCTTCCGGACATTGTTTTGGTCTCTTGACTTCAACGGGATGTAACTCTGCGAGCTCTTAACGAAATTGCTTGGTTCTTTTTCCCAGGTGTAGCCAGAGATGCCCTCTTATATACCCTGCGGACAGGATCCGGACGGACGGACGGCGACGACCTATACGGTGTTACGAGAGGTGCTCCAATATATCTTCTTTCTATGATTGTAAGCAACTGCACAAGGCGCCAGTGCTATCGTCTGGGTCCAACGCCAGGGCCAGAGTGGGGTATTAGTCTGTGGAGCTTCAAGCCCAGAGCTCTCAAACTGCTCCTCTGGGCCCTTGTGGGAGTTATGTGCCTAACACGAGCTCCCTCCTCCGAGGTTTCGCCTCCAATACCTCTGGGTCCGATTTTCCCACTCTTGCAACAAAGTAAATACTATTATAATACATAGATCCATTATGAACTCGATGGGGTAGGGTGAAAAACCTGCCGCGTTTGCTTGTCCACGCCAGGAAAACCTATTCCTATCATTCAACTACTGCCCTGGATGGCATTTCCGGATTTTCCCTATGAAACTCCGCCACCAATTCTTTAGCATGCTCTAAATGCTCTAGTGGCTCCTAGGAATTTTCATCCGCTGAGCACCCAACCCACTTAACAAAATATCGTATTTCACGAATTTGTTTATTGCGTCCACACACCCGTCTTGTGTATGAGATTATTTCACTCTTCACAATACGTTCTACTTCCCACTCCAAGTCCGCGTCAATCACTTCCGGCTCTCTGTGTGGTTGTTCCCTCTGTGGCCTGGAGGAGGTGCGGTATGGTTCCAACAGGGATACGTGGAATATCGGATGGATTTTCCATCGCGGTGATGTTTCCAGTTTGAAGGCGCGGTCTCCTCTTTGCTCCAATACTTTGAACGGGCTATAGAACTTCAGACTAAGCTTTTTTGAGGGTCGCTTAGTTCTGATGTTCTTTGCGTTGAGCATAACCTGATCTCCAGGTTTGATGTCAGGTTGTTCTTTTGCCTTCCGATCGTAATATTTCTTCATATTTTCTCGGGTTTGCTCTAACGCTTCTTTGGCCTGTTGGTGTATTGTCTTCATCCAGTGCGCATATAATTGGGCTCCTGGATTTTAGGCTTCTCATACCTTCGTCCATTCAGTCTGCGGGTGGAAACCATAGTTGGCATAGAACGGGGAAAGTCCATGTGCGTTTGTTGCCGAATTATTGTAGGCGTGCTCGGCTAATGGGAACAACTGATACCAGTCATTTTGATCGTAATTGACAAAGTTTTCTAAGTAACCTTCCAGCACTTGGTTGGTTCTTTCGGTTTGTCCATCAGTTTGAGGATGGTAGGCCATTGACATTTTTCGTTTTATTCCGAGACTTTTGCAAAGTGATTCCCAAAATTCTCTGGAGAACTTTGCATCCATATCGGAAACGATTTCTGAGGGAAGCCCATGTAGCTTCCAGACTTCTCTTAAGAATACATTTGCTATATCCTTTGCCGTTGCATTTCCTTCCAGACCGATGAAATGTGCCATCTTTGTAAACAGATCCACAACTACCATTATTTGCGTTCGTCCTTGCGACTCTGGTAGTGGTGTTATAAAGTCGGTGGAAATGGATGACCCTGCTGCATATGGCATTTCCAAGAGTTGTAATAGACCATACTTCACATGCCACGGGGACTTATTGTGTTGGCATTCGTCACATGACCGGACGTAATCATTCATCCAGTTGGCAATGCCTTTCCAATAGAAGTCTCGTGATGTGATCTCCAAGGTTTATTCTTGACCAAAATGTCCTGCCACCTTGGAGTCATGACATCCTTGGGCAATCGTTGTCTGTAACGCATTGTTGGCTGGGATATATAAACGGTTCTTGTAATACAATAGTCCTTCTACTACTGTCCAGTTGGCCGGCAATGGTTTTCCTCCCTTCTCAAATTCTTCCATCTCGCTCTTGCGCTGCTGCCAGTCTGGGTCCCATGTGGCCGCTTGCTTGATGTTTGCCAATAATTGCTGGTCCTATTTCCTTATATCTGCTTTTGATATTATGGCGTTAGACATCATGCAAGTTGTATGCCCTATTTTGAATTTTTCTCCCCAGTCCTGTTTGTCAAAATACTCATTTTCTTTGTCGTCGGCCTGTAGGTGTGCCAGAACTAGCGAGGTCTGTTCCGCTCTGCCCCTAAGCGGGGAGGGGTCTGAGCTGACGAAACCTGCACTGCCACGTTCTGTCGGTGCTAGGCTCTCGACTTCCATTGCTTCCGTGGTATTTATATTTTCTATAATCAGTTGCGCTATTTTATCTCCCTCGCGCACTTGGCAATCCATATTGCTATAGTTTCTCATAATGATTTTCACCTCTCCAGTGTAGTCCACATCTCTTACGCCACCTCCAATTCCAATTCCATGTTTTGCTGCTAGACCACTTCTGGGTGCTATGCGAGCATAAGTGCCTAAGGGTAACCCTACTGCAATTCCAGTTTCAACCATAACGTGGTTTCTTGCAGGTATTATGAACTTGTTGATTGCGTAAAGGTCGTGTCCGGCTGCCATTCGTGATCCTTTAGAGGGCATCTAGGCTCGTTTGAACAGTAGTTTGATCCTCAGGTTGTTTGTACTTGGATCGGTAGCCATTCGTGTTATTTCTTCTGGTTCATTCATGTATACCAGCGAAATTTGAAAATGTGTAGGCATGAGTATGGACTGTTCGCTATGCGCAGCTCCCTCCGCCGGACGGTACTCCGGCCGTCGGCTTAGAGTCTGGCTTTCCTCCTCGCTTTCCTGGGCGGTAGACAATCTTACAATTGTAGTTTGCCAGTTGCTGTGCCTGCCAAATTTGCCTTGGATTCCAAACTTTTGTGGTTAGGAAATTTTGTAAATTTTGGTGATCCGTATACACGGTTACCGGTTTTTCCGTTCCCACTAGATACTGCTTCCATTCTTTAAAAGCCTCTAATATGGCTAGCAATTCTTTGTCGTGGATTTCGTAATTTCTTTCGGCGGGACTTAGCTTCCTTGAGTGGAAAGCGACCGGGTGTAGTTTTTTGTCCTTGAATTGGGACAAAACAAAGCCTAACGCAAAGTCGCTAGCATCTGTCTCTACCACTGTTTCCCTTTTCGGGTAAAAGTGGCATAGTATGGGGGCAGTCGTGAATCTGTGTTTGAGTTCTACGAAAGCTACCTCCTGTTCAGGGCCCCAGTTAAATGCTTCAGGGTCTCCCTTCAACGTTTCAGTTATTGGTTTGCAGATTTTGGAGAAATCTTTGATAAACCGCCTGTAGAAATTGGCGAACCCAATAAAAATTTGCACCTCCTTTACCGATCTTGGTGCTTTCCAACCCTTAATACTAGCAATTTTGCTCTCGCTCATGGTGACCCCATCAACTGCGACGTTGTAACCGAGAAATTCTACAGTATCCACATGTAACACTGATTTTGTCGTTGAGATGGCTAGGTCGTATTCTTCTAAGCGAGTCAGAACTCGCTTAACCAACTCGATATCTTCCTTCTCTGTTTTGGAGTAGATAAGAATATCATCCAGGTATACCACAACTCCATGATCCAAGAATTCGGGTAGAATTTTATTCATCATGGCTTGGAAAGATGCCGGCGCATTTACCAATCCGAATGGCATAACTTTGTATTCAAAGTAACCGTACCGGGTTCTGAACGCAGTTATCCATTCATCTCCTTCCTTTATCCGTAGGAGGTGGTATCCATCTTTCAAATCGAGTTTAGTGAATATCTTCGCTCCTGCTACTCTATCGCGGAGTTCACTCATTAGAGGGAGAGGGTATTTATTTGCGATGGTCAACTTAAGTAGTTGACGGTAATCCAGACACAATTGTCTTGAACCATCTGGTTTTGGGACGAATAGGATTGGAGCCCCGGCTGGAGATATACTCTCGGTAATCTTTCCTTGATCCTGCATTTTTTGCTGGTATTTGCTGAGTTGATCCAACTGATGAGCTGACATTGGGTATATAGGTCCCCAGGGCGGAACTGCCCACCGTACCAGGTCAATGGCAAGGCCGACGGTTCTGCGACTAGCAAGTTTCTCTGCCATTTCCGTGGCGAATGCCTTTTTGAACTCATGGTATTCCTGTGGGATTGCCACGGGATGGGACGGTTGTACTACCTCCGGCATTGATCGTACCATTTCTATTCTTCCCACGTACCTGGCTTCAGGGTCAATGCCACAGTTTCGTCCCATTCAAATAATCCTTCCATGTCTTGTTCTTGGACATGGGTCTGACATTGTTCATTATTGAAGCGCCATTTCTTTGGATCTTCAATGTGTGTGATGGGGTATTCCTGTTGCCACCAGCCAAACGGGATAATCAAGTCATATTTCCCGGCTGGTGCAAATTTCGCATGTAATGTGCCATCGATGTGTTTTCGTTCCTATCTCTGATAAGAGAGGATGAGTGTAATGTTTTCCACCGCCTAGGGCAGGTGTTCCTTCAAATGTGAGGATATTTTTGATCTCAGCGTGTGTATTTTAAGGAATCCGAAACTGGTTTACTAGTTCCTGATTTATGAGGAATATATTAGATCCAGAGTCTAATAAAGCGTTTGCGGGTATTCTCTGGCCATTTGCCTCTAGTGTTACCCTGCCTTCTGGGCAGGTGTAGAATTGAGGTACTTGGGCCTCCCTTTTGTTTTTCTTGTTTTCGCCACTAGGGGCTT
>QFET01001502.1:37613-51425 GCA_003316355.1 Tuber calosporum
TGTGTGGTTGTTGCGGTTTGCGCAACTTGGGCTGTCGTGGAAACCAATTGCTTCCTTCCTTATCGCGTAAATGAGTGTTGCAGTAATCATCGTAACAGGCAGTCCATGAAAGAGTGTTGTGTGTTGCCTGCTTTTCTCTTTCTTCCTGAGTAGCGTATGGCGGGCTGTTAGGTGTAGTAGCCCTGGGGTTATCGCCCCAGCCTTCGTCTGGACCCAATGGCGTTGGGTATTGACTCGTGGGTTCGATTTTGACTCTAACCCACTGGGGGTTTTCTTGGGTACTGCTGATGGAAACGTTCAATGGCGATGCTGGCATTGTTGAAGTTCTCCGCAGGGTACCAAGTTTTGTCGTGTTCTGGTGAGTAGCCGGTCCACTTGGCTCTGTATTGTAGGCATTTTCGGTGTATGCGTGAATCAATTTTTTCTTCGAGTTCGTACTCGCTTTCTCCTTCAATCTCGATTGGAGGAGGTGGCGATTGCTTTTATGAGGGAAACTGGTTGCAGTGATATGGTTCGAGAAGTGAGATGTAGAAGGTGTTGTGGACCTTCATCTGTTGGGGCAAGGCCAATTTATAGGCACTTGTGCCCACCTTCGTAAGGATCTAGAATAGTCCGATTTTCTTGTAGTCTAGCTTCTTGCATGGTCTTGTGGTCCATATATTCCTTGGCAGTACCCAGACCATGTCGCCTAACTGGAGATTCGGATCGGGTTTTCTCTGTTGATTGTAGTTTTCTTTTTGTCGTAATTGTGCACAGACCATTTCCTGTCGTATGATACTGTGCAGCTGACCCATCTCTTCCTTATTGGTTCTTTCTTTTGGTATTATGTGGCCAATTGCCTCATGCTCCAGGTGGTGACCATAATAATCATAAAATGGTATAGTCTTTATTGTTTCCTGCTTTGCGTTGTTGTATGCAAATTCAGCCAGTGGTAGTAGGTCAGCCCAGTCGTCTTGTTGATAGTTGATGTAGGCTCGTAGGTATTGTTCTAGTATGCCATTTGTCCTCTCGGTTTGTCCGTCGGTTTGACCATAGCTAGCGGTACTCAACCTCCTTTCTATCACTAACGATTTCATCGTTTCTCTCCATAGGTCCGATGTGAACAAGGTTCCTTGATCTGTGATGATATCTTGTGGCAGTCTATGTATGCGAAATATTTCCTTCAGGAATATTTGCACAAAGTCCTTCGTATTCATATCTTTGTTGCAAGGTATAAAGTGACCTATTTTCGTTAATCGGCCGATCACTACCAGTATGGCGTCATAGCCGGCTGATGTTGGAAGGTCGGTGATATAGTCCATTGATATGGATTTCCATGGTTGATGGGGTGCTTCGTTTGGCTGCAGTAATCCGTATGGTGCATGCCTGATTGCTTTCGTTCTTTGGTAGATATCGCAGTTTTTGACATATCGTTTGATATCGTCTTACATCCTTGGCCAGTAATACTGCTGAGCTAGGAGGGCGGTAGTTATGTTTGTCCCTCCATGGCCTACTGTTAGTGCATCGTGGTTATGGCGTATTATCATTGTCCTTATCGCATCTTCTTCGGGGACCCAGATTTTCCCTTGATACCAAAGGTATCCTTTCTTCCATTCACATACTCCAAGTGCCACTCCTTTCATCTCCTTGTCTCCTCTTTCTAGGGCATCGTGGATTGCCCTTATTTGTGTATCAGATTTGCTTGCTTCGCGGATTCCAGCATCGTCTTCTGTAAACCTGACTACTTCCATTGCTTCAAAGTAGTTTTCCGTTGGTAGGAGTGTCCTGTGTTTCTGTCGAATCCTTTCATCGTCCTTTCCAGGCACATCTTCTGCTCTCATCATAAGGGCATGTGGTTTGCCCCCTTCCTTCCAGGGTCGGTATTGTATTTTGATATCGTATTGACTGAGGGTCTCGCTTCATGAGATTTGTCTGTCGTTGTGCTCTTTTGTCATCGTAAAGGGTACCAGATTTTTGTGGTCGGTAAGGACCAACACTCGATGTCGACTTCCTTTTGCATATCTTCTCCATTCTTTTAATGCTTGGACAATGGCTAAGAGCTCTTTGTCGTGGATGTCGTAGTTGCATTCTGCGGGCGTCATTGTTTTTGACCGTTATGCCACTGGCCTCCTTTTTCCATCGCTCCCCTTCTTTGATAGTACGCCTGAGGATACGTATTTTGAAGCTTCGGTCTCGATCTTGATTTCTTTGGTTGGATCGTAGTTTACCAGTATTGGGGCTGAAGTAAGTCACCTGCGCAATTCGTCGAATGCTTCTTGTTGGTTGTCGGTCTAGTCCCATTGCAGTCCTTCTTCGTCAGTTGATAGAGTGGTTTAGCTATATGGCTAAACCCTTCTATGAATCGCCGATAGAAGTTGCAGAATCCCATAAAGCACTCTTTTCCCCTCTTGCTTTCGTGTGGTTTCCATTCCCATATTGCTTTTGTTTTGATAGGATCAACACTGACTCCGTCCTTATCGATGATGAAGACTAGGTATTCGGTTCGTTCCTTGTGAAATTCGCACTTTGATGGCTTCAGTGTCTGCCCTTCTTTCTTCAAGGCTTCCATAATCATTCTGACATGGGTTCGGTGTTGTTCCAGGTTTTCTGAATATATCAGAATATCATCTAAATAAACGATACAACAGATAACCAGTACCTGCTGAGAATCCTATTGACCCATCGCTGAAATGCTGCAGGTGCATTTTTGAGTCCGAATAGCATGACAGTATATTCGTATATGCCGTATTTGGTGGTAAAGGTTGTTTTCCATTCGTCCCCGTGTTTGATTCTGATGTTGTGATATGCGTTTCGGACGTCTAGTTTAGTAAAAACCTTGACTCCTCTAAGTCTATCGAGGGCTTCTCCAATCAGTCGTAGGGGATATCGGTCTTGTTTGGTGACTTTGTTGAGCCCTCGGTAGTCCATGCATAGTCCTAGATTGCTGTCTTTCTTCTTAACAAAGAGGATCGGTGATCCCCCGTTTGCATAAGAGTCTTGAATCCAGCCCCGGTTTTTTTTGACCCTGATGTATTTTCTTAGTTCTTCCAGCTCTTTTTCGTCCAGTGGGTATAGCTTTCTTGCTGGTACTGTTTCTCCTTTCTTGAGGTTGATATCCAAGCTAACCTTTGGTCGGTGGGGTGGTAGCCGCGTTTCTTCCTCTTCCCAGAACATGTCCAGGTACTGCTGGTATGCCCTTAGCACAATGTTCCTGGTTTTATCTTTTTCTTGTCCTTTCTTGGCCTTGATAGCTAATTCAGTGCTAACATTGATCCTTTCGATCCTTGTAGGCTCGTTTGTCTTATAATCCCACTTGAGGATTCCTGTGACTTCGCCTCTTCGGTAGAACTTGCCGAATGACATAGCGGAGATCTCGTTGATCTCAATCCTTTAGCGTTTTGGGTGGTCCGTACTTCCAAACCCTGATGCGCCTCTCATAGTAGGAGCCACTTGCTCCACTTCCCACATTGTCCTATGACAATCTTTTCGCATATCAACTGTGCGATGTGGTCTCCAGGCTCAACTGTGTAACTGTCTTTTCGCAGGTTGACCAGGACCACCTTGACTTCGCCTGTGTAGTCAGCGTCGATTACTCCCGTATTGACAGTCAGTTGATGTTTAACTGCCAATCCACTGCGTGGAGCCACTCGCCCATAGGTGCCTTCTGGTAGTCCTATAGCTATCCCGTTGTTGACGATTCCTGTTCTTTGGCTGGTATCGTAATTCTCTCGTCTACCTATAGGTCATGTCCTGCAGCCTTGGCTGAGCTCTGGGTAGGAAGTGTGGCCGGATTGCTCAATCTTTGGATTTTGATGTTCTGGACATCCTTGGCCTGAATAATGGAGAACTGTATCTCGAAGTTCTCTTCCTGGGCCTCTGCTTCGGGGACTAGGTCCACCGCTGGCGAGCTTTCTAGGCTTACAATTGTACACCTCTCGCTATCGAACATAATCTTGTTGCTTTCCTAATCAATCTTGGGGTTGTATCTTCTTAACCATGGCAGCCCTAACACCACCTCATAGTTGGGTAGATATGCAATTTGGAAGGTAGCCACTTCCCTATGACTGCCGATGTCGATAGGTACTTCCGCTATATGGGTAATTGGTCCCATAGCGCTTGGCTCCCCGACCGCAAGGTAGATTTCCAGTATTTCTTTCGCTTTCTTTGTTCATGTGCCGTGTTTGTTGCTGAATTCCTTGTCAATAAAGTTTTCTGTAGCGCCTGAGTCAATCATGCGGTTGATGATGACTGTCTTGTCCTTGCCATGTAAACGCATTTTGACCATGGCATGGTCTTTTTCTGGTTCCAATGTTTCCATGTTTGTAAGTGCCATGTAGATGTTACCGATTCCGATGGTTTTGGTTTTGTTTTCCCGCAGCCCATCTCTTACTGGGGACTTTCTTCGTTTCCTGACTCTTCAGGTGTTTCTCTGATCTCCGTTTCATGTAGGTTAGTTCGTGGTTTACAGCGATTATTGTTGGTCTTGCTGTTGAACTGCCTAGTATAGTCCTTCTCATCTCTTGCATTTCGGCAATTGCTGAATCTGTGCCCAGGTCTGGCGCATCCCAGGCATAGGTTATTGTCCCTTCTTCTAGTGAATTCTGCTCGTGAGAGGTTTAGTCGTGAGCGTCTTCCGGTAGCATCCAGGTCCATTGGGTCGCCTCGAGTTTCCATATTGTGCCTGACTTCCAGGTTCCGTTATTATTCGTGGGCGTTTCCTGCTATTGGATAAAGGTATTGTTGTTTGCTTGAAGGTGTTTGATCATGTTGATCCGGTTTTCTTTTTCGATTGCCCAGGCTGCAAGGGCATCAACATTTGCTGCCAGTATGTGGTCCGCTTCCCATGCGTCTTGGAGTGTTCGGTTAATTCCTTTAAGGTATTGGCGTCTTAGGGTACCATCATCCTCATTCGCCTCTTTAGCTGTGAGGCGAAAGTCATTCCAGTATTCCGTGACTGGTTCCTTGCCTTGCCTCAGGCAGTCGAGCTTTGTCCAAGCTGCATTTTCAGCATCCACATCCCCAAACTAGTCTTTAAGGGCTATAGTGAAATCTTCATATGCAGTCCAGGTCTGAGGCTTGCGTCCTTCTGCAAATAGGATTATCCAGCTTGCTGCTGCATCCCACAGCAAGCTCTTGAAGTAGGTGATGTGTTCCGTATGTCGTGTTTCTTGTATCGCTACAAAGTATAATTGGCATTGCACTAAGAAGGTTCGTAGTTTGGTCCTTGTTCGATGGAAGGTAGGGGGTTTCTCGACCTTGATCCGGTTATTGGTTGTTTCTCGCTGGTTGTTTATCAGAGTCAGGATCGCTTGGAACTGGGCTGTTGTAAATCCTGCTAGTTGAGTTCCTGCTCCACCACTGGCAGTTGCTGGTCCTGGGGCTGACATCTTTTCAGGTCTTGGGGTTTCCGGTTCCAGAGATCCGGTTGGTGAAGCAGGCTCATGTATCACCAGACTTGTGGTTCTTTGTGACTGGCTTCTGGATAGATTTGTGCTAATTGATTCTTTAAGTGCCAGACCAAGTTTTGAGGTATCAATTTCTCGCTCCGTAAGGTCGATGTCGTTGTCTGTAGAGTCTGCCGTTTTGTAGTTAGGTGTTGCTTAGATGACGCAACCAAATGTTACGATCCTATGTGGTAAGCTGGTTTGCAACAGGTAACTACTTTTCTTTGAGTTGGATGAATATGACCAGGCCGTTGTTATAGTCCGGTATGGGCCGTGGCACTAATCTCAGCCACCAGGGTAGGAGTAGTATTGCAACGAGTAGTACTAGGCGGGTTTCAACTATTGCTCTAATGCCTATGCCTATGTTGTCTTGATAGCCGAACCCTATGGTTCCGATCACACAACGCCAATAGAGGAATGTAAAGGTAAAGAGGTAAAGTAATTGTATAGGAAGGAACTTAGATGGTTGCGTGAAGAGTCCTAACCACAAGTCGCCTAGAGGTCCTTATATAGGCACTCATCCCTCAACCTTAACCCTGGTGACTGATACCTGTGAGTCTAACGACCTCTATGACTCATAGTGAGTCATAGTATGAAATCCATCAGCTGACTCCTCTGAGTCAACTGCACCGTGTGCCAACCAATCATAACTCATAAAATAAGTCATGATGCCCTAAAGTGGTCACATGCGCGAAACACATGACTCATAGTATGAGTCATGTGCGAAAATCATTACATCATATGACTCACAAATGTGAGTCATCCGCACGATCAACCAATCACAACATAACAATGATTTGCACAAGTGTACATCATGTGTAACCCGATGACTTATAATGAGTCATAGTGTGAAATATAACAACCTTGTGACTCACAACTATGAGTCATGCGAAATCCTGCTTTACTTAGTCACCAATTGTGACATCTAGCTGGGTTACCCTCCCGGAGTTTTAATCTGCGTAACTCTGCCTAGTCTGGCTACCCTACCCAATCAAGTACCTCAGTAGCTTTTTTAGCCTAAGTACCTCAGGTTGTCAAGTCACTGTTCAGGGCTATCATACCATTACTCGCCATTGCCCTCAGGGGCCTCTGTTGGGGTTGAGGTACAGTTCACTGTACCAACTGATAGGTAGTAGTGTTACACTACTCCCCTATTCTACAAGTCTGTCCTCAGACTTAACCTTTTCTGTTGAGGGTCTTTCTTCCTATAAGGACATTACCTGGGTAATAGTTCATATTCGGTGATCACTTGGCCTTGTGGGATAACGATTATGAGAGCGCAACAAAGGCTCTATGGCCGTTCTTTCCAATATCTCGAACCGTTCCCATGAGGTATCCTCTACATGATACCCTTCCTACGAGTCTAAGTATTGTACAAACAGGTTAGGGAACTAGACCTTGCACTTCCATACCACCAGCTGTCGACTATTACTTCTACTACATAGCTCGGTTAAAAGTCTGCAATATCTGGGGCTAGCACATCGTTTCTGCTTCTGCCTATTTGAATCTTCGCGATACGGCTCCGGAAGTCTGACTTTGAAAACTGGCTGCATAGTCCATCGCGCCGCCAGTCCTGCCTCATATGCCCCTATTCCTATTTTCGCTTAACTACAAACAGACCCCAACTTTTATATTCATGTATTTCCATGTATCACTTTGTGCGAATGTTGCGTCTATCTAATATTACATGCTCTGCCTTCTTTGGTCAATGTAGGACTACATCTTCTAGGATGACTTACTCCGGGGATGGTAGACGCTTCGGGTCATGCCACTTCCTTAGTCGCTCTAGTCGTTTTTTAAAGTCTCTCTAATATCTGCCCATGGGCCTTGCTAAACCTTGACTACCAGACCGGTATGCCAGTTTATGCTTTGATGGTCAGACACGGCCCCAGACCTCTTTGTCCAGGGGATGTACCCGTAGTTTGACTCATAGGGGGATACTTTAGAGGACACGAAAACTGCCGTATTGTATGCCTGTTCCGCTAGTGGAATAAGGCAGTCCAATCGTCTTGCTGGTATCAATAATAACTTCTTACAAACTGTGCCAGAGTCTGATTTACCCTTTAATTCTGGCGATCGGTCTCCGGAAGGAAAGCTGGAGAGAAATTGAGTTTGACTTGTAGTAAATCCATTTGACTTATCTATAACATAGATGGTAAATGCATATCTGAGTCAGAGATGATTGATTCTGGGAGCCCATGCAATCGCCATACTTCCCTGAGGAAAATAAGAGCCATTTCTTTCATGGGCACCTACGGAGCCAGTAGGATAAGGTAAGCCATCATGGAAAATCTATCCATGATAACTGATATCTTGTATACCCCTCTGACACTGGTAAGGCACAATGAACTGTACTGAAATTGTGTTCTATGGTCTTATTGGAACCTCAACCGGTTGGAGCAAGCTAAACTTCTTGTGCCTTATAGGCTTACTTTGTTGACAAAAGTCATAAGTACGAACATATTCCGTTTTCTGATTCTCCATATTTGGCCAATAGAAGTTTGTGTTTACTCGCGCCATAGTCTTAAATGTTCCAAAGAGTCCAGCAACACGTGAATCAGGTTCTGCTTCCATGATTGTTACCTTTAAGATATTCTCCTTAGGGACACAACATAGATTATTGTTGGTAAGCAAACCCTTTTCTACCTAGAACTGGGTGTCAACAGTTGATTACTTCTGTACCACTGCTTTTAGGACTGCAAGGTATACTTGGTCTTTTTGTGCTGCTGTCTTTAGAGCTTGCAAGAAATCCGAATACAGCGATAACCTGTTAAGGTTAAAGGCATTTCAGTACGCAGGTGGTCACGTTCCTGTTGAAAGTGCCATTGCCCGTAACGAAAAAGTGTTTAGCGTAGTGGATAACTCCTCCATTCAGGGTGGTAGTCCCTACACCGTGATAACACACTTGCCTTTTCATTCAAATGAACTTCATGGTAAACCACCTTGAACTTAAACAGGAGGAGGAACTCTGCCCACCAGTATTGCCTATAGTCCAAAACCTTGATACTAATAAAGTACTCCAAATTCTTATGATCTATATATAGCACTATTTGGTCTTCAACTGAGCAGAATATATGATCCCATTCCTTGAATGTAGCCACTAATGCCGTCTTCTCCTTATCATTAACATCATAGCTCAATTCCGCACACAAGAACTTCCTACTATGATAGGCAATCAGATTCCAATTTTAGTAATCACGGAGCTGCAAGAGCACTGCTCCCAATGCGAAATCCCAAATGTCCGTTTCCAAGTCAGTTGGGTGAGAAACAGGAAAGTGTGACAGAATGGGACTGTTAGGCACATGTATATGAGGTACTGAATTCAGTACTGAATTCATACAAAAATGCGCTGAAAAACCTACTCATACCCCTACGGCCCTGTTGTTGGGCCCGGACGTCACCTGCTGCCTCTAAGGCAAAAACGTCCCCTTACTAAAAAGTCCTAAATTGGCCCCCAACTCGTAACACCATAAACGTCGTCTCCGTCCATTGGACCGGATGCTGTTCATAAGCTATATGAACAAGGAGACTCGGCCGTGCCAATTCAGCTGGAATCAAGGGCATCGGACTAGTGTCTTCAGAGTTATGACTATTCCCGTAGAGCCTTCGCTGGGGGTGGTCAAAGGTGACGGGACGCTCTGCACGAAATCGACAATATATTAAGTGGGTTCCAGGGAAACACTGAGAACACACTTAGACCTTGATTGCAAGCCTAGAAAGGTCCATAGACCTATCGGAACAAGTCGATAAGGAGGGGCGGAGCCAAAATGATATGGTATTGGACCGATCGTAAGCTCCAGTCTTGCTTAAAGCCGTCTGCAAGTGTTAAGGGTAGTCAATTCTAAGGGCAAGCGAATCGAACTAGGCGTAAATCTTTCTTCGTAAACGGAGATTGTCTAGGAAGGCTCTTAGGTAAAGATGATGAGTAAATCTTATGATATTGATAAGATCTCTTCTCCGTTGCTTGATGATGGCTAAAGCTCGGGCATGCGCGGCTAGTGGTAACAGCTGGTACCAGTCCGTTTGGTCATAATTGACAAAATTCCAAAAGGTATTCTTCCAGCACTTGGTTGGTCCTCGACGTTTGTCCATCAGTTTGCGGGTGGTACACAGTTAACATCTTTCCTTTTATCCCTAGAGTTTTGCATAGGGATTCCCAGAATTCTCCAGAAAACTTTGCATTCATGTCGGATATAATTTCTGCTGGAAGTCCATGAAGCTTCCTGACTTCCCTCAAGAATACGTTTGCAACCACTTTGGCAGTTGCATTACTTTCCAGACCTATGAAGTGAGCCATCTTTGTAAACCTATCCACGACTACCATAATTTGTATTCTTTCTTGTGATTCATGTAGTTGTGTGATAAAGTCGGTCGATATGGATGACCAGGCTGTGAACTGGACTTCTAGAGGCTGCCACTGACCGAACCGCGCATGTAGTAAGGATTTATTATGTTGACATTCATCACATGACTGTACATAGTCTTTAATCTACGCAGTCAGCCCTTTCCAATAAATGTCTCTGGTAACAATTTCCACAGTCTTCTCCTGTCCAAAGTGTCCAGCTACCTTAGAGTTGTGGCAACCTTTGGCTATAGTTGTCTGCAGCTGTTCGTTGTCAGGAATGTATAAGCGATTCTTATAGTATATCAGTCCTTCAGTTACTGCCCAGTAACTTGGTAACGGTTTGCCCTCATCGGTTAACGTTTGTAATTCTCGCTGGCGTTCCTGTCTGTCTTGGTTGTTCTGTCCTGCCTCTTGCATGGTTTTTAATAATGTCAGGTCATATTTCCCAATTTCAACCTTGGACATTATAGCATTAGACATTCGGAGTATCCCTTTGCCTTGTCTTGCTTGATGGTGTGTTTTAACAAGAAACTCATTTTCGGCCTTGTCCGCATGCAAGTATGCAACCACTACCTGGGTCATTGTTGCTGCTGTTCGTTTGCGTGATACATCCGTGATACCAAATCCAGCTCTGCCTCTTGCAGTTTCAGCTAGTGCGTCCACTCCTATCGCTTTCGCCATGTGTATGTTCTCAATGATCATTTCTGCCATTCGGTCCCGATTGCAAACCTGGCAATCCTGGTTTCCATGGTTCATTTTGATTACCTTTACTTCTCTGGTTTAATCAGTGTCAATTACTCCTCCGCCAATGCTGATCACAAATTTCGCCGCCACTCCACTGCGTGGTGCCAAACGTGGGTATGTTCGTTTTGGTAAGCGGACGGATATTCGAGGTTCAAACAACCTTTGTCCCAAGGCCGGAATTATAAAGTCCTCTAATGAGTACAGGTCGTGTCCGGCTGCTAGTCGAGATCCTTTTGTATGCATTCATGCTTAGCAATTTTATTCGCAAGATATCAGTAGGCTCTGTGCCATTTATTCTTTCCGCCCTTTCTGACTGATTTAAGTGCACCAGTGTGATTTGGAAGTGAGAAGGCTTGAGTATTAACTGTTAGCCTTCTAGGTGCAGCTCCCTCTTCTGGATGGTACACTAGCCGTCGGCCTAGTGCATCAGGCTTTCTGCCTTATTTTCACACTCAGTAGACAATCTTGAAATTGTAGTTCACTAGTTGATGAGCCCATCCTATTTGGCGTGGAATCCATACCTTGGTTGTAAGGAAGTTCTGTAGATTCTGGTGATCAGTGTAGACAGTCACTGGTTTTTCTGTTCCTAGCAGGTACTGTTTCCACTCTTTAAATGCTTCCAGAATCGCCAATAGTTTCTTATCATAGATCTCATAATTTCGTTCTGCGGGGCTCATCTTGCATAGTTGCAAAGCCAACGGAGGTAGCTTTTTCTCTTTAAACTGTGAGAGGACACAGCCTAGCGCAAAATCGTTAGCATCTGTTTCCACTATTGTTTCTCTGACAGGGTTGAAATGACGGAGTATAGGGGCGGAGATGAATCTTTTCTTAAGTTCTTCAAACACCCCGTCATGTTCCGGCCCCCAGCTGAATTTTCCCGGGTTGCCCTTTAACGTTTCGGTTATTGGTTTGCAGATTTTGGAGAAATCCTTAATGAAATGTCGGTAAAAATGGGTAAAGCCAATGAATATTTGCACCTCTTTGAAAAACCGTGGTGCCTTCCAATTTTTTATGCTTGCTACCTTTTTTTCACTCATGGTGACTCCATCAATTGCCAAAATATACCCCAAAAACTCCTCTGTATTGACATGAAAAACTGACTTGGTGGTTGATACCGCTAGGTCATATTCTTCTAAGTGAGAGAGTACCTTCTTTACCAAGTCGACAGGTTCTTTCCCAGTCTTGGAATAAATTAGGATGTTGTCTACGTAGACCACCACTCCATGATCTAAAAATTCACAGAGAATTTTATTCATCTTGGCCTGGAATGTGGCCGGCACGTTTACCAGCCCAAATGGCATTACTTTGTATTCAAAGTGGCCGTATTGGGTCTGGAATGCAGTTTTCCACTCATCTCCTTCCTTTATCTTTAGGTGGTGATAGCCATCTCTTAAGTCGAGCTTGGTGAATATTTGGGCCCCAGCCACCTGGTCGCGGAGTTCGCTCATTAGAGGAAGCGGGTATTTGTTGGCAACTGTTAGCTTATTTAACTGTCAGTAGTCCACACATAGCCTCATTGAACCGTCATGTTTAGGGACATATAAAATTGGAGCCCACGCAGGAGGTTTGCTTTACACGATTTTCCCTTGATCTTGCATTTTCTACAGATATTTGCGAAGCAAATGCAGCTGGTGGGCTGACAGATGATATATCGGGCCCCATGGCGGTACTGTGCCGGGTATCAACTCAATGGCGTTGTCAAACGTTCTTCTTCCGGCTAGTTTCTCTGCCGTTTCTGGTGCAAAAGCCGTCTTGGATTCATAGTATTCCTGAGGTATTTGCAGAATCTCTTTCGACTCTGGAGTGGGTGCTATTTCGATTCTTCCAATGTATCGTGCTCATAGGTCGTAGGCCAGAGTCTCATCCCATCCAAATATCAAGTCTATACCTTCATCATTAACATGACTTTGGCATTTCTCGTCTTTAAATGTGAATCTTTGCCCATCCTCGATGTGCCTTATGGGATGTTCAGTATGCCACTATCCCAATGGGATAATAAGGTCATATTTGCCAGCAGTTGCAATTTCGCAAGAAATGTGAGATTGGTGTACGTTGTTCCTGATCTATATAAGAACAGGATGTGTGTAGTATTTCCCCATTTGCTGCTGTTGTTTCTACAAAGGTGTAAATGTCCAAGGTATTTGTATGTGTGTGGTATGGGGGGCGATGTTTATTAACCAGCTCTTGGTTAATTAGGAATATATTAGACCCTTAGTCTAATAAAATGCGAATCGTAATCCGTTCGCCATTTGCTTCAATGGTTGCATTGCCTTGTGGCCATGAATAATAAGGCAGGGCAGGTGCTTCAATTTTATTACTTTTATTAGAGCCGCTAGGGGCCTGTGCAGGTCTTTTGTAGGACATTTTCGTTGTTGCAGTAACTTAGGGTGTTTGTTACCATGCCCGCACGGGGTCGGCTATTTAAGCCTCATCAGACAAACTAAAATCTCTGTCTTTGGTGAACAGGGCAGCCGACTACTAGTGGTCTTTACCCCTTGCCGAAGGGTTCCTATACACAGGCCATTTGCCCTGCCTAACTGGAGCCGAACTCGTATCATGAGGTAGTATTCAGGGGATTGTTCACACATAGCCTCGTTTACTCCCTTAGTCTCTCATACCTATCCTGTCCACAAAGCCGGAGTCCAGGTTCGCGACGGATTTACCTCACTCCATTTAGTCTGTGGACTAGGTGGCCGTAGTTACTCATTCTCTTCCACTTCATTTTTCTTGATGTTAGGGATCCTTTTCCGTTTCTCCAACTATTCCATTGTTATGCCAACCTGTAATATATTTCGTTCCTGGAAGGCTTCTCACGATCCAGGCTAGACTGATCTACCCTTGTCATTCTTAATAAGTCCCTAGTCAGCGCTGGTCTGGTCCACTCTTCCTTGGTTTTCTTGTAAGGATTTAGGGCTTTATAAGGATGCGGGTTTAGTTGACTGTGTTCTGTACTGAGGTCTGATATACACCAAATGTGGCGCTCCGCTTTCTTCTTTTAGAGTTTCAGGTTCCCAGATTTAGTCCCGGACTACCACGAGCCGCCATCCAAGTTAATTAATTCTTGCTCGCATGTCATT
The DNA here is from genome assembly GCA_003316355.1 of Tuber calosporum. Classification (NCBI taxonomy): domain Eukaryota; kingdom Fungi; phylum Ascomycota; class Pezizomycetes; order Pezizales; family Tuberaceae; genus Tuber; species Tuber calosporum. Next base: position 51,203 of record QFET01001502.1, read on the forward strand.
CTTAGGTCTGCTATACTCCCGTAGGTCTGGATTTGTTTTTGTGATTCTCGCGTTAGTTTTGAGTTTCCCACAGAGAGGCGCAGAATACCTGCTAGTAGGACCTTTGTGAGTTCGAGCCCCCTTGTTGATTTAGGTTTCGGTAAGGGGTGCATAACCGAGTACCCAGTCGCCAACACTGTTGGTGCCTGAAAACCTTATTACTTTTTTTTTTTTTTTTTTTTTT